>JAZHYW010048619.1:0-14129 GCA_037355805.1 Ixodes ricinus
TAATAATAATAATAATAATAATAATAATATTTAATGCAGGTGCTTCAAATACAACTATATACACTATCGGAACTGTCAAAGCCCTAAAGGCTTGTAGGACTAGTTCCCTACAAATTACTTAAGGCGCACTCAAAGCAAGTTAGTATACAACTTTCAGAGATCTAGAACGCGTGACAGAGAGAAATATATACAAACAGAGGAGTAGTGCACAGCGCACAAAAGTCACATCAAGTAGAAGAAAAAAAAAATTAATTGGCACTTTAAAAAATGTTGTCTAGGCAAATAGTCTTCAATTTACGTTTCAAAGCTCCTCGAGAACTTACGTCGAGGAGAACAGAGGGGAGGTTGTTAAAAATATGGGATACATAATAAAGGCGAACGCATTTTCCAAAATGTGTTTTGATGCGCGGCGTTTGATATGGTCTCACATCTCGAAGGGCGCGACAAACAGTGTTGGGGGTCTTAAAAGTGTTATCCCAGTAGTGCCTAAGCACTACTGTTTCCAAAAATAGTGATCTAAAGGTTGGTAGCGAGAGGTCGTTAAAGAGGTTATCAGATCTTTGGAGACTAGAACCGTAAGCTACACTACGCAAGATGCCATTCAGTAAGGAGTTCACTTTAGACTCTAATAATGCTGTACACTGTCCGAATACAGTTATTCCGTAACGGAGAATACTATAAACAAGGGCGTGCGTCAGAAGTCTTCTTGTTGTGGTGGGAAGAAGTATGCGAAGATTATATAAGGTGCACGAAGCGGCTCGTAATTTCTTGAAAATATAGAAGAAGTGAGAGTTCCATGACAGGTCGCAATCAAAATAAAGTCCTAGATATTTCGTACTGTTCACATAATCAACTGGCGCACATTCGCAAGAAACACAGTCTGACGTGTGAAGAAAAATTGGTTTGTCTAAAAGAACCTGTTTTAGCGGACTACGAAAGCACACTAGTTGTGTTTTCTTCGCGTTTACGCTAATGACATTAGCAGAAAACCAGTTCATGAGCCGTATTACATCTGACTGGAGTAGCTCAACAGCCTCATGGTAGCGTACATGACTCGACAACAGGACAGTATCGTCAGCGTATTGAAATACTGTGCAGAAGTTGACCGCCTTCGGAAGATCGTTGACATAGATGTTAAAAAGAAGAGGCGATAGTATCGAGCCCTGTGGAACACCAGCCTTTAGGGACATTTTCAAACTCCGAGCTCCACATATTGAAACGAGTTGTGTACGACTTGACAGAAAGTTTTCTAGCAGTGAGTAAAAAGGGCCTCTGAAACCGAGGCTGAACAGCTTATTTAAAAGTACCTTATGTGAAACTGAGTCGAAAGCTTTAGAAACATCTAGAAAGAGTGCACATGTGAAAAGATTATGGTCAAATGCATTATGAAGAACATCGGAAAAGTCTTCAAGTAAGGGTTGGGTGCCTTTTCCCATAACGAAACCGTACTGTTGGGGAGACATAAGGTTAAATTCATCTAAGAACGCTGACATTGTCAGGAAAATGTGTTTTTCTAAAAGTTTCGCCAGTGAAGGCAAGATAGATATAGGACGGTAGCTTTCGATGTTACTATGATCCCCATTTTTGTATAAAGGCCTGACAATGGCTGTCTTGAGATCTTCTGGAATATTACCTGACGTTATGAAGCCGTTTAACATCTTTAGTATCACATGCCTCAATGGTGCATAATTTCTCCGCAAATCAGCCATTCGGACGTTATCAATTCCAGGAGACAAACCCGGCTTAAAACTAAGCAACATACTATGTAGACCTTGCTCTGTAATTTCAGGAAGGAAGGCAGACGCTACATTCACCGAAGCTGCTTTTAAGAGACAAACTTCACTATCGCGTGAAACATTTGAAGTTTTTCCGAAATGTACATTAAACGCATTTGCCGTGGACTGTTTGTTACAAGGGAAATATCTGGCGATCGTCTCGTCGACAGAGTGTTTCGCGCTGTGGCCTCCTCGTAAATCGTTTACAACGGACCAAGTTACACGGGAATCATAACTTGAATCTATTAACTTCTGTTTAATATAGTTACGTTTAGCGGAGCGAATTAATGCAGTGACTTTGTTGCGCTGACCTCGGAATTCATTCCGCAGGTCTATGTTATCGGGAGAGCGACGGCAACGCGTCCACAAAATCTCTTTATACTTAATCGCGGCGATAATATCATTATTTAGCCATATATGTTCCGCACGCCGCTTTCTGATAGTAATTACTTTTTTACTGCATCTTGTAAAAGTCTGCCACAGATTAATAAACTTCGTGTAGAGTTCTTGATTTGAATATGTTAGTAAACTTCCCCAATCATAAGAAGAGATTAATTTGTCGAATAATTTCCGATCGACAACCTCTATACGTTTTTTCTCTGGACAGGCGTGTCTTAGAGGCGTATCAGAAACCAATTGAACTGCGGTAAAGTAGTGATCTGCCAGTTTCTGCGAAATGACAGCAGACTTAACTGAAAGGCCGTGAGTGCGTATATTCATGTGGTCTAGACAAGCAGAAACAAGGTGTTCATTCAAAGTTTCCTCTCTGGTAGGTGCTTGAATTGTACAGTTGAGACCAAATTCTGAGAGAAGATTCAAGTAGTCACATACGGTTGACTTTGTGGGTTTCAAAGTGTCAAGGTTCAAGTCGCCGACCACGCAAAGTTGTTCCTCGGCTTGAAGGTCAGTCAAGCAAGTCCTCAATTCAACTAAAAAAGACGAAGCGCTTTCTGATGGAGGGCGATAGCAGGCGACTAATGCAATAGAGTATACTGAGTTGAAAATTTTGAAAGTGACACACTCTGCGTGAACGAAAGTATTTTTTAACTGCTCTGTACCCCATGAATCTTTGACAAAAATCCCAATACCCCCACCTCTCCTGTCAGAGCGAGTATGGAAGAATTGCTGATAACCAGGTATTGAGAACTGATCAACATAAGCAGCTGGTACATTTATCTCCGTTAAAGGGACAATGAAGGCAATTTAGGACATCTTTTGGCGATTGAACTGGGTTCCAGGCACGTCTCAGGCCACGTTGCCCAAATTTCAGCCGAAACCGGCGCTTGTGTGCCGCGCAAATCAATAAAACAGTCGCGGTAATAATTGCACCGGGATCGACTGGGGCGACGCCCCGAGAGTTGCGGGAGAAGCCAGGAGAAGCGGAGCTCGCGTGACCGATGCGGGGCCAAGACGCGCGACGTCACAAACGGCGCGTCGCGCCGTTTGTGACGTCGCGCGCCTTGGCCCGCCAAACGGGCTGACGCGCGCCGTTTGCGACGTCGCGCGTCAGCGATTGGTCGCTGACGCGCCGCTTGTGACGGCCAGAACGGCCAGATCGCTGCCGCTTTCCCTCGGCATCTCCCCGGCGTCCGTCCTTCGGCATGCGGGCCGCTCGTTGCCGGCTGTGCGGTCTCCGTCGGGTGATAGCAGAGGCCGCCACGCACGTACTCCCGTTCCGTTGGTGTTCGGTTACCGAACGGAAGCTCGAACTCGCTCGCGAGAGCGGCATTGCCGTCCATGTTGACAAATTCGGCGAAACGACCGCGCCACCGCGCTGCTATAACCCACCGCGGTAACCAGAGTCTCGACGCCCTAAATGCTACCGGTACCGACAATTCACATGTGACGTCACTCCGTACGTCACCTCCGTTTTCGGAGGCCCAAAAACGAGAAACACAGATAGTTGAGTTTCGGTTTCTTCAGTTCTTTCGTAGGTATAGAAATATGCGTCACAAATGTCTATAAAAATTTAGGCAGTATGCCAGGTTCCCAAGAAGCCTAAAAACACAATTTAAACAAATTAAATTAAATCGCCTTCATTGTCCCTTTAAGACCCACACATCGACAAGATCGTGCAGGGAATTGGCTATAAGACCAAATTGCTCCCAATACTTCCTAGCACTTCGAATATTAGTGTGAAAAATGGTGAACCCGCTAGTTGAGGAGTCAAAATTACTCAAAATGGAATTGAAATCATCGCAGTCAAAAAATGTGAAGGTCATGGTTGCTAGGCAATGCGCTCTAAGTCACTGACACAAGTAATGCGAATGAGTGGGGCGCCCTCTGCCTTCTTTGCGTAGATCTTTGCGTTTTTAACCCAGACATATCGATATTGTTTCACTTTGCTTTTCGCCCGGGCTTTCCAAAAGAGATCCTTGTTCGTTTGTGTCAAGTTCTCGTTAAAAAAGAGTTTCGGGAGTTTTTGTTCGCGGGCGAGAGTTCCCAGTGAGCTACGCAAGCTCAACCAGCGGTCCCTAGCACGCGCAGAGCGAAACCTGACTAACGTAATGGGTATGGAATCACGCGAAGAGGGCAGGCGATGAACGGCCTCAACCTCTGAAGGATGGAAGTCAGAAATGCCGAGTTTTTGAGCTATATCATCAAGCTCAACCGGAAGATCTTCATTGGGTCTGCAGGGAAGGCCATGGATCTCAAGGTTACATCGACGACTAAATTGCTCGGAGTTGTTGAGCTCAGACCTCAGTCGTTGGATCTCCTCTGATTGGATTGACATGGAGGACTTTAAAGAATTCACCTCGGTCTGTAACTCTCCAACAGTAGCATCCTGCTCAGCCACTTGTTTGAGCAGAGTGTCATACTGAGCTGAACAGAAGGCTACTGACTTAAGCACCTCATTGACAGATTGTTCCATGGCATCAACCGCAGATTTAACGGTGAGCAGCTCATCGACTTTTGCCGGAAGCTGGGCGAGCGAATCCACGCTACTCTTGAGAGAGAGAAGCAAGTCGATTTTCTTGTTTACCTCGGCTAACTGGGCTGCAAATGACGTGGACTCAATATGCGAATCCGCTTCCAAGCTCCCTCCTGTCGACTTAGTCACAGAGGTGCGGCACAAATGACAGAGCCACTGTTCTCGTTTCGCTGAACTCATGGAGTTAAACGTGCTCGCAGCAACACCGGCACATGACTTTCCGAGGTGGTAGCTGTTTTCACAACCCGCGCAAATCAGGTATCTTCCATCAACAGGTAAAGGCTCGTGGCATTTGGAACAGTTATTGGAGGCCATGGCAAAATGGAAGAGGTGAAAGAAGCTAAAAATATAGGAAAATGCAGATCGAAGTTTGCAAGTCATACATTAAAAGAGTGAATAGCATGCTCACTTGCTAAGCGCGAAACAAAGCTGATATGCGCGTGCATCGTGGAACGTAAGTCGGGCTGTCAAACATCTGGTTAGGTCGGTGTTCGAAGCGTCCAAGCGTAATCACTGGGAGAAACCGGGCAGAGGCATACACTTTGCTGGTGCTCAAGCGGTGGTAGATGGAGACGATTTCGCAGAGCAAGAGCAGCTACCACGCAGCACACACCAAGGACGGTGCTGATGGTGGCGATTCCGCTGAACAAGGCCGGAAGACCTTACAGCGGCCAGGGGTATGCTCGCCACCAGCTAAACAGACAAGCTACACCGGCAAAACAGTGATTCGACGGCAGCCTTGTATGGTCACCGGGAAAAGCAGGTCTCACAGTACGTTGGTGGTCGGTTTCCGCAAAGGACTGGTCGCTGAATCGCCATCAAGTCTCAGACCTCCGCAGGACGCCGATGGTAAGATGAGACGACGACCGCTGGCTGCATGATTGATGGACACCGATGGAGGTGGATGGGGCCGCAGTCCCGATCTTCAAGGCGCCGAACTCGCAGTCAAGACGGCAAATAGACGCCACCTTAAGCCCGTGGTGACTCCAGGGCCCGACTTGGGCCACGAACAGTCCGGCGGTAGCACATCAGGTTGGAATAATATGAATAATAACTGGAAATATGAAGAACGATCGAAAAGAGTGACTGCCTTTGGACACTTCTTCTTCTTATATAATAATAATAATAATAATAATAATAATAATAATAATAATAATAATAATAATAATAATAATAATAATAATAGTTTATTGCACGAACACAGAACCAGGTACAGACACGGGTTCATCAAAGCCATCTAGGGCTTGTATGATGAACACCACCTTGATGAGCATGGTGCTCGTGAAGTGAAAGAAAAAACACAAATGCTAACAAAATTTGTTTCCGGAGTCACTTAAATAGAAAAAAGGTAATTTAACATGATTACTCACACTATGTCACACAGCATTACCATCAAACTCAATGCAGAAATACACAAAACATCAGAATTTTTTTTCTCAATCGGTCTTCAGATGGGTTTTAGCAGACACACTTGAGAGCTTTCTTTAATTTTTGCACCGACTCTATGTTATGTAAGTCTTCGTGAAGCTCATTAAATATCTTTGATACGTAAAAAGATCTTACGCATTCTCCATAATGCGTTCTTCTTCTGGGCACTTCAAACCATTGATTGCTCCTGAAAGACCTAGACAATAACTTGGGATTCTTAAAGAAACTGTCAATAATAATAATACTAATACTAATACTAATAATAATAATAATAATTCATAATACATATTTCATAATTTATAATTTATTTGTGATGTGATAATAATAATAATAATAATACATTTATTTACGCTGGGTTAGTTCAAAAGAGCAGAAGGCAGGTTCGCCTAAGCCAACAAGGGCTTGTGGGACTGACCCTTAAAGATTACAGTGATTGACAGGAAAGCTCTAGAAAATAATAGGAAAAAGACAAAAACACAAGACAATAAGAAAGCACCAGTTCAGAGTCACACTTCATCACAAGTCAAATTTCAAAGGATCAAGTTCTTGTCCAGCAGATTAATAGACAGTATTAGAAAATGAGCACGAAAGTGTATTGCACAGAAGCTAAAGTAGTTACTCGTATAGATAGACGTTAGAGTGCGCCACTCACATAAAAATAAATTAGAACAATAATTGATAGACGAGAAGATAGTTTCTGCGCGAAGCAATAAAATACCACGTAACAATATAGTTAATACATAAACATGGGAAGATACACAAAAAGGGGGACGGACGAAGACATGGAAGTCTTCGTTGTCCGTCCCCCTTTTGTGTATCTTCCTCATGTTTATGTACCGTTACCAACACGCTCGTTTTGTACTTAATATAGTTAATGATCACATAGTTTCTTCGTTGATAAATATATTGCGTAGTTCTTTTTTAAGCTTTTTTGGAAGTGAGGTTCGAGAGACTTGGTGGTAACTTGTTGAAAATGTGAGGGACATAAAATGAACGCATGTTTTTCCCATACCGTGTAAAACATATTGGAACGGCGTAGAGGGGAGCTTTCCGCAATTGCCGCGTGACGGGGTGAGTAGATTTAAAGTCGTCCTTCCAGTTGTAATTGAGGACTACTGTCTCTAGGAACAAAGATCGAAAGTTCGGCATTGATAAAGTTGGAAATAAATCTAAATTAGAAAAACTCATGCACATGTTTCTCAAAATTCCTTTTAAAATACCGTTCACTTTTTGTGCCATAATGTCGAGCACTGGCCAAATACAGTTATGCCATAGCGCAAATGTGTGTAGGCTAATGAATTATCTATGCGCTTGTGCAAACCGAAGGGCATGAATGTTTTGATGTTATAGAGCAAACAGTAGACACTCCTAAGTTTAGCACAGATTTTAGTGAGATGCGAATTCCATGACAGATCAGAGTCAAAGAGAATGCCAAGATATTTTACTGTGTCAAAATATGGAACTTTACCACAATGGCACGGGAAACAATTAGAGGTGTGTAAAAAAAGTGGAACATTTAGCGAAACAATTTTCAAAGGATTGTGGAAGCATACGAGCTTTGTTTAAAGATACATTTATGGCAATCAGATTTTGATTAAACCAGTCCATGAGCTCATTACAAGAATGTTGAAGCATCTCCATGGCTTTTGGGTATGAAAGATGACGAGTCAATACGAGGGTATCGTCAGCGTATTGGTATATCATACAGTTGGTAACTGCGCTAGCCATATCATTGACATAGATATTGAATAAGAGCGGCGAAAGTATGGAGCCTTGTGGAATGCCGGATTTTAATGAGAGGTTGCTGTTATATATACCATTTAAAGCCACCAGTTGTAAACGTGCATGTAAGAAATCTTTTAGCAGTGATAAAAACGTGCCCCGAAAACCCAAAGCTGAAAGTTCGTGCTGTAAAATGAGATGGTTAACTTCAGGTTTCAGGTTTATTGTGCGTAGATCAAAGGTAAATACATTAGAAATATTACAGAAGGAGGTCCCAGAGTCAGAGACTGGAAAGGGACCTCCTGTTAATGGTAGCAATAATAATAAAACAAATTTACAGCAGTCAGAATAGAAAATAAATTATGACATGAATAGGTGAAACACAGAACTAATTGCAGTGATATAAAATGAACAAAATAACAGTAAGTTAAACACTCATAATAATTATCAACTTATAAATAAAATAACACTGAATAAACAGAGCAAGGTTATAACAGTTGGAATTGCAAATCAATTTTGAGAATAAGTGAAATGCAGTACTAATTACAATAATATGAGAGACAAAAACGGCAATTATCAAAAAGAGAGATACACAATGACGTGATGACAGCAATGTACGACTAAAAGGACTGAAGAAATATGCGAAGTTTCTGCTTAAACACGTGAATTGATGGTGATTGCTTGATGGCTAAAGGTAATGAATTCCACACATCTGTGGCTGAGAAGTTGGTGGTAAATTTACCATAGTTAGTCCTAGGCTTAGGCAATAACAAGTTATGATGAAATGCGAATCTTGTTATCTTATGCTGTGGAAACTGATTATCGTTAAGAAGTGTTAGAGCGAGTTTGCCGTTCACGAAATTATACACAAGTAAGCCGAGGGTATGTTTATTTAAATTGCTAACAGATAAAATATTAAAAGCACGGAAAAACCAAGAAATATCAGATGAAAAGTGACTAAAGGTGATGATACGAAATGCTTGATTTTGGATGTGCTGCAATGGAGACAACATGTGTGCGATAAGTATTTCCCCACGAAGATATGCAGTAGTTAAGATGACTATGTATAAATGCGTAGTAGAGGGAAATGAGCGTATCGATGTGGAAAAAGGCGCGTACTTTGATTAATGCTCTTATGCCGAATGCTTCTTTTCTAGTTAAGGAGTTAATATGCCTCTGGAATTTTAAATGAGTGTCTAATTCAACCCCAAGAAATACAAACGTGGCTTGCAGCCGTCAATACATTAGAGTTTAAGTGAACCAATGGAAGCCCTGGAACGATTTTGTTGGTTGATGTGAAAATGACAAAAGTAGATTTAGAAGCATTAACGTTCAGAATATTACGCCGACACCAGTTAGCAACATTGGCAGCGTCAGCGCTAATTTTGAATAACAATGAGTCAACGCTGTTATCGGAAGTAAAGATGGTAGTATCGTCAGCGTATAGTAAACAGTCAGAAAAATTAATGCACTGAGGAAGGTCGTTAATATATATTAGGAACAACAGAGGTCCAAGAATGGAGCCCTGGGGGACGCCAATATTAGTAGTTCTAAAGTGGGAATAGGCACCAGAAATATGAAGAAGCATCAAAGGAATGCAGAAGTATAGGTACACGCGCTGTGCGTGCTGGCATCTGCAGCGCTCTTGTCTCTTGTTCAAGTAAGATCTCAAACAAATGGCACTTCCATACGCGATTTCAAACGCTTCCGCCACGTTGTTACTTCAAATATTTTGTGTAGGAAGTCGAGCGCGCGCAACGCGTATGCTTAACTCCGGAGAACTACTCTTGGATGCCTGAATGGTACAACGGAATGTCAATTCTGTTTCTGCATCCGTTGACGTGTGCCGTTTCTCTTTTGACGTATCTGCATGGTGAGAAACCTCGATATGTTTAGTGATTAAATGCTTTGTTTAAAGCATGATAACTTTCCAGCATACTAATCCCAAACTGGTCGTATGTGTCCGTCCGTCCTCCTGCTCTTCAGTGCATTTCCCATTTTAAATTTGAAGAATCGATTTCTCTTTTATTATTTCTTACACAATCAGTTTCTTTACTAAATTCGTTGGCATTTGTCCTAATCTCTAATGCGTTTCGGCAACTGTAATTTAGACATACTGGTAGTGTCCACTTTCTTCTAAGTAGGGTTCACACGTATTGGCATCTCCAATTGACATTAGTATAAGTAGCTGGAGATTATGTCACTCGTTTCATAAACCATAGTTTTTAAAGGGGTAACTTTAACAAAGTAATCTAGTACTCACTAAAGCACAGGTGCGAGCTAACTTAGCTAAATAGTTTATTAGGATGACACCTGTGAGACTAGAAAGAAAGACGACAATGAAGGAAAGGAAGAACAGGAGTCTCATACGCACCTGCGTAGCGCTCTACTATTTTCAAAGAAGATTATGTCTCAAAAGCTGAGGAAATATTTTTGTTGCCCTCCACATAACCAATTGAGGGTTAATTTGCAATTCTCTTTAAACCAACTACCTACGAACGCACAGGCCGTTTCCATCAGTACCTTAGTTCATGAAACCAGTGAAAATCCGTGTTAGCGAAGGGGTTCGAGTAGCGGTGTCGCGAACTTATTCTTCTGGTCGAGCCCGGTAATGGTCGGTCCTTTATGTGTTTTTTCACTTTGAAAAGGGAAAGAGAAAGAATACGGAGGGAAAGGCATATTATGGTTGAAAGTCATTTGTAGCCTTTCAGAGACTCATCTCTCTTTTTTTCTCTCTCTCTCTCTCTCTTTATATATATATATATATATATATATACACATTTCTTAGTGTATTTTTTGCAAATGGAAAAAAAAACTGCTACAAAAGCCAGTCCGCAAAGAGTAATATAAATGAAACACTTTCTCATGTTTAATTACTGTTACCAACACGCTCGTTTATTATTGACACGTATTTTGTTCTATTCGCCCCTGTCTTCCATTTTTTTTTATCTTGGGGGACAAATCCGCCCCTCAGCACTTTGGCGCTTTGTTATATATCGCGTCACGGAGACTGTTGGTGGAACAGAATTGAAGTATCGCCATAGGTAATCAGACTACTATAGCTAACGTTTCGGATGATATCTAAGGACGTTTCACAAATCAAATTGTGTACATTTGCTCGATCGGCACATGCGGGAGACCATGACGAGAGTTTTACACTAAGCTAGAAAATGCTGTCTCTGCTTGATACTCTCCGTGGCGCCGACTGCAACAGTGAAATTTTTTCCCAAGCTACCCCATGTACTCTGAATGATTCCAGTATCAACCGAGTGTTTTTATTATATATATATGTATACATTATTACTTTCATTTGATCCCCCTATCACAGCCTATTCTGGCAACGGGCAGCGTTGTCCGATTTACCGCAAAGGCTCGTTTCCATGACAACTCGTTTCCGCAACGACGAAGTTTCGGCCAGGATGATTCCTTTCCTTTTATTTTCTGTAAAAAAATATCGCATACATTTCAATTTGATGTATGTAATTATTTTCATACAATCGAACTTGTTTGGAAATGTATCACTTTGAAATTTCAGAAATTCCTGAATAATTTAGTGTTTCAACATTTTTCATAAACTAAATTTTGCGATAATGACACATTGCATTGCTGACCAGTATGTCTTTTTATACAGGTAGCACAACATTATGTTTTGTTTTAGGATTCTGAAGCAGTGGCGTTTACAGAAATTAAAATGTAAACTCGGAGGATGGATTATTATAACATTTCCAGTTAGATATTAAATGAAAAGAAAAGACGTCTACATCCCCTCTAATGCCGAATTAAGTGCAGCCTTTGATAGGGATGAAGGAGGGTACGGAGGGCGAGGTATGCCTCTCCTCATGCCTCTCCTTCTCCCTCCTCAACTACTCCTCCCGTGCTCCTCGGCTTCTCCCCTCTTCCCTCCTCTCCTCCCCCTCCATTCTCCTCCTCCTCCCTCCCCCCATCCTCCCTCCTCCCCCTCCCATTCTCCCTCCCTCCCCCTTCCCCTCATCTCCTCCTCCTCCTCCTTCCCGCGTGGTGCATTATACGACGTTTCCCATAATGCACCGCGGTGGCCCTCGTGACGTCACTCGCGACGTCACGAGGCTGACAGTGACGTCACGGCGGTCCCGCACCTTGCATTAGCAGGACCTTCCCCGCAATGCACCACGCGGTTACGCCGACGCCGACGCCGCTCAAGCCGGAAATGGGCGCCTAAGGCTGCGCTTTAAGCAACGGTGGGGGCTTAGAGCGATAAACCGGGGTTCCGGTCTGCACTCGAAAGTGACCCCCCTGCGTGGCTGCCAGCAATACGCAAATGTGACCACTCATCACGACCATTAATCGTGACGTCACGGAAAGATGGCAGCGCCAGAGCAGCGGCTGGTCCCAGCTGGGCCAGACTTGTCCGGATGCGTTGTCTGTTGTCGTTCGTGTGGCCAGGTTGATTTCAGACGCGGAAGCCGTCATATAAAGTACGGTCAGAAAAGCGACTTCAGAGTTCCAGCGTGGTGTCTGACGTTGGTATAACAGGTGCAACGTGAACAGAGGAACGGTCAGCAGCTGCTGGTGATCGGCGGGGATATTGCACAGAGACAATCGGCCCTACGTTGCTCGGATATCGGATTGATTCGGATACCGCAAGTAATTTTGACGACGTTTCTGTTCTTTCGATGACTGTCGGAATCTTCGAGGTCTGCAGTGAAGCGACTATTGCAATATGTTTGGATGCGCAGTTTAGCGACGGAAATTGCGTGAGTCGTGTTTGGCAGTGTGCAATCGTGGTTACTTCGTTCAAATGACCGAAGGCTCCGCTGCGTTGTGCGGCACTGCGGAGAGCTGCCTTCAAGTGCCTTCAAGTTGGTTGTTTCTGTGCCGTGCTGGGTGATGCTATGCTGCTTCCTAAGTGTTTAACGATGCACTTTCACCGGAGCACAGGTGTTGCGGATTGGTATTGATTCCGCTTGTCTGTCGCGTTGTGAACTGCGTTTTCGTCGCCACTTGTTAGCAGAATTGCAAGCTGTATGGACCGTTTCATCGCGCGTGTTACCTACCCAGTCCACCCGTTCACGCCGCTGCGACGACAGGTGCAGCGGCTCATTGAAAAGTGGTTCCACGTCATTTCAGTTCAGTTCGTCCACGGCGGTCGCCAAACCCGGAAGGAAGTTTATTCCAGAGCAGAATGCCTCCAAGCGATGCAGCTTTTGGTGGTCAGGATAGACTCTCTTCTGTCTGTTTCATTGTCCTTCTCACGGTCTTTGTAAGTCTCTTTATCAATGTACCCTGACTGGAAAGTTTCAGGCCATGCTCGCTGTCATCGTATGTTCTGGTGGAGGTGCTGCCTTTACCCGCAGCCCTTCCTCTGTGGCGCGGACCCTGGCGGCTCCTCAGCCGGGGCAAATAACAATTAAGACGCGGGTAGCGGATTATCCTGCGCCTTAAACGCCCAGCGAGCCATGACCAGTCTATCCCATTGTGAAAAAACCGCACAGGGCAGGCAGGTACCGCAAGGACGGGCAAATGCACGAGGACGTCCGGGCCAGTCGCTGCTACACCAGAACAGACCCGTTCGGTCTTTGCCAGAAAACCCGAATGACTGGCCAACCGGTAACGAAGCCTGCGCTGAACCACATCCCGCCATCTGCATCGTCTTCATGCCGCTGTCACCTTTATCTCCCTCTGGTACTGGAAGGTGTATGAAGACGTCGAGGGCTGGATTGAAATATATGGCCGTGTCGCTGTACCTGATGACTGACCGGACAACCCGCTCCGCAGGCCTATACTTCTCGTGGAAGAAATTCGCAGGCACTGGTTTAAAGAACAACGAATCCTCCTTAACGTCGTAGGAAGTGGCTGATCGAGCCTGAAGTACGTTCTTCAGCCAACATTGACTGGAGAGCCGAATTCTGGGACCTGCGTCAGGATGAAACAACGAAGGCGTCACCGGCTTCGTGGAAGATGTTTGGAGCGTGATCGAAACCCACGCCAACCCTGGTCTACAGAAGACAGAGGCTAAAATCCATGTCCCGCATGTGAGGTACAACGCACTCCGGCGGCTGCCATATAACCCCACGACAACAGTCAGAAGGGTTCCTCCTGCTGGCTTTAAACGTTGAATGTACACTGGCCCGAGCCTCGCGCATCAACGCTCTCACTTCTCAACACTCAGGTCGTCCAGCACCCGGCGCTTCGACGCCAGCCTTCCATCATCCGCGACATCCCGACGTTGTCGGGAAGACAGGAAGCTACTTCCTGCCATCAGTTCTTACAACTTTTGTTAGCAATACATGTAC
>JAZHYW010048620.1:0-72958 GCA_037355805.1 Ixodes ricinus
AGAAATACTCCGCCCCCCCCCCCCCCCCGAAAAAAAAAAAAGTCCGAACGCATTTTTTATTTTTATTTCTTAGGGCATCAGGGTTAAGAGATGCTGGGGCATTGTTGCTATGCTGACCAAGGTTCCTTCCGATTCTCCAAACTATTTTTCTATGCGTCCTCCTCTCTCTTCTGAGAAGTGTTGCGTAGTCGGGGACTCGAACCAGGTGGCGTGCCAGGATTGGAGTCAGAGCATCTTCTGCCGCAGGTCCTTAGGTAGGAATTTCTTGAGTCATTGTTTGCTGGCATTCAATGTCCGCTTATAAATGTATCTCTTGCCTTAGCGTACACAGTACACCCAGCCGGCAAAGCTGAGTCACACCCAGTCCGTTGCAGCACGAGCCTGGCGGTGGTTGACTTGAAATAGTAGGATGACTCACGCAGTGAAGTTCACACATATTCGAATGCGTCTGCGGCTGCGCCCGTAATACTGCACGGCTCAAGGGTACGTCATCAGCCGACGTGAACGTGACCCGCTGCTCTGGGGATCCGAAACCCAGGAAGGAGGCCAGACGTGGCCTCGCTGTGCCGACCCAGCCTTCGTACACCTGCTACTCGTCTCGAGCGCGCTGTTTCTCGGAGAGCTCGCACCTGTGCCGGCAATATCAGGTCGCAATCCACGAGGTCTCTGTTTGGGTGATGCTAGGCGAAACTTGATGACTGCAATCCATGCGTCGGTGGCGGAGGGTTTGCAGGAAGGACGTTCACAACAGGGATGCCATCGCATCGTTTTTTCAACCGTAACAGAAGATGAGACACGTGTTCCAGGATGCTTCAGGTGGTCCACTATTCTCGAAAATTCCAAATGACACTGCCTGCATGATCTTCAACGAGGTAACCTACAACGAAAGTACCTATTGCACTTTGATACACCAGCGTGGTAAAGTTTCATGTTCAAGGCCACACCTACAGATAAAGAATACCAGTTCATTCCACCGTGACGTCATGTGATCAATGTTGGCAGAAACGTCCTTATTGGACAGGGGCGTGGTGATGTTTTGATGGGAATCAGGGTGACAGAATTTATTTAGAAGTCGAAGTCTTTTCGCATTCCTCGTCAGACAGACAGGATGTCAGGGAAGGGACCGCGGTCAGTCCTTGATGGAACGTTTTTTTGAGCCCATTGAAGGTTCCTCGTCGTCCGAAACCACTACCTTCAAGGCAAAGTGCCAAGCCTGTATACGGGAAAGTAATTTCGGGATCAAAAACTTCCACTTCAAGCTTCATCTCAGTTGGCGTCTCTAACAAATGTGAAAAATGTATTGCAGTATCAGTATTTCTGTATTTGTATTTCTGCCCTCCCTAAAATGTATTCCTGTATTTGTATTTCCAAATACTTTTTGCCTCTATTTAAAATGTATTTCCGATACGTATCGCGATACATTTTTACAGATGTATTTTAGTATCAGTATTTTGGCTACTATTTTAATGTATCCCAGTATTTGTATTTCCAAATACATTTTCGAGTATTTCTGCCCAACCCTGACCACTCCCATCGCGTATATTTGTACAATCAGGTAGAGTCACGAGGAATGTTCTTATAAATAACTTCAATACTCCGCCCTATAGAAATACTTATGGTCAACGTCTAATACAGTATGTAGGTACAAAAATTTGGAACTCATTAAGCACAAACATAAAAGAAAGTAAAACATTTGCACTGACTGTAAAAAAGCATTATTTGGAAATGTTGTAGAACTTGCATTTTATTTGTGAGGCACAAGCACGAGTGCCAGGACCGACCCGCATGCCTTATATTGGTACATTTGTATGGATCCAGAACTAGCCTTGCTGGCTAAGGATCCAGATGCGATATGCAGTGATTTCGATGTATACAAATTATGAATAAAGATTATTCTTATTATTAATCGTTCGTCGTTTAAAGGGACCGCGTAAAGTCGAGTTCCTATTAATACTGCTAATAATAAACCTCTATGTTCTCAGGAGAGCCGTGGTACCGCAGAAAGGAGAGCCGCGGCACGTGCCATGGAGGCCTGCGGTGACGGGTCTAGTGATGGTGTTTGTGTGATGATAGATTATACAAGATGAGGACGACATGTTCTTCTGATCGTCGCAAGAACCGCTATCTGACTTCCGAAAGTTGGAGTACGGTTCAGACAAGGCAGTCACCAAGCCGATCTGACATTGGGGACTGTTCGATATTGGTCGCTCATTTCGTTGAAGGCAGCTGGCGCTCTATACTCCGTTTGACCATACGTCCAGTCGCAGCGGACACCATGAGCCACCCTAGTCTATCTCGCTCTGGGATCGTAGCTCGTGATAATGCCTCCGTGCGTCGCTGCGCCCCTCTCCGAGGTCACGTGACGCTCACGCGTCCGTTGTATAGGTCCGATGAATCGTAGCATCCGGTGCGCTTGGACGCAGGGTGAAACGGACTATAGGAGGTGACCCAGTCGAAGTAGACGTCAGCAAACCCTAAGGCATTCATGTGCAGATCTCGAAACGTAGCGCCGCGCTTGTTCTTGTTGCTGTTGTTTCCGAAGGTCCTCTTGGCACTTTGGAAACAACATCAACAACGTCGCGGTCCCCGGTATAGCTTTCCGCTGTCGTCCTCATCATTTTCATGTTGTATCAAAATAGGATCTTGTACAGAAGGGGCTGAAGATGGTGCAGTTTCTGTATCTAAATTTAAGAAATCATCATACCAAAGTTCCCCGGCAAAAAAAAAGAAGAAAGATATGTGAGTAGCGTAAATTGACTTCCTACGGCAGCCGTCGAGATATGAAAGTCGTCTGGGTGACGCAATAACAAAAAGTTGCGGTACCTGGCTTTTGACTTGGAGGCCGACATAACCCGACAAAATCGTTCTTGTTAGGTTTTTCTTTATTCTGTAAATCGGTATTTAGCAAAAAATAATAAAATCATGCGCTACACCAAGAAAGCCAGTGCCGCATTCAATTAAAACGCAATGTATTCTATAGTCGCGTACAAAGTGAGATCGGCAGGGCGTGTGTTTAGAACGCACGGCCTACAGCACGCACTCAAAGACTTGCGCCACGCTTTCGCTGCGCGGAGGAGCGCGCTCGAGGTGCAGGCGCAGAAGCGTTGCGAAAAGTAGCAAGCTCGCACTGGAGTCTGTACAACCGTAGCCTCCTACATGCTGACAAAGCCTGGCAGATCGCCACGAGAAGCGGCCGCCGAAATTTCATTTATTTCATTTATTGAACCTTAAGGGCCCGTGAGGGCATTACATAAGGGGGGATCATTCATATTATACATTAGAAAAACAGACACAAAAAAAAAAAATACATTCAGGAAAAGGTTGGCAAACGGTTAACAACATATAAAAGTGCAATTGAAGACTTGATTTAAAGGCGTTTGGGTCCACGATGGTGACGATGGAGGATGGGAGGCTGTTCCAGTCATTGATAGCTTGTGGGAGGAAAGATCGGTTGAAAGCGTTTGTTGAGCCAGAGATCCTTTTGATGGCGCAGGCGTTGTTTAGGCGAGATGATGTTCGATCGGGAGAGTGATAATAATGCTGTTTTAAGGTCAGGACAGTGATAATAGATTTTGTGAAGGAGGCAGAGCTGAGAGACGTTCCTACGAAGCTGCAAAGAAGAAAGGGTTAGTTGACTTTTCAGGGCAGAGACACTGATGGAGTTATCGTACGTGGAGAGGATGAAACGAGTGGCCCTGTTTTGAATTGCTTCCAGATGATTGATAAGGTAGCCTTGATGGGGGTTCCAGATGGAGGCAGCATATTCTAACTTAGGTCGAATAAGTGTGTCGTAGGCCAGTTTGCGGACAGTTGGTGGAGCAGGTCGAAGGTTCCGTCGGAGTACTCCCAGGGTCCTGGAGGTGTCCGCGGAGATGGCTTCAATGGAATGGAAAAGGTGAAGCGGCAGAAAACGGATGGAGAGGAGAGCCTCTCATCCGTTTTCTGCCCCCCCCCCCTCCCTGCGGCGAGACGCCGAGACACACTTCTCCCGAGCGAACAAGTGTGTTTCGGATCCTCGCCACTGCAAAAGCTGTGCGCTGACGTCCAGGTTTCCCAAGAAACGGCTCTTTGATGCTCTGTGCTACCAGATCCTCGCGCTCCAAATCTGCGACAGGGCACTCTATATCTCTGTCGTCGAACTGCCAGGCTTTGTGAGTATGGAGAAGGCTATAGGACAACTGAGCCTCGTCCCTGCCGTTCTCAGCTTGTCAGCGACTATATCAAAGATTAGTGACTGAGCCCTAGCTCTTGCCTGCCTCTATCTGTGGGCTGTTATGCCCATTCGGCTCCTTTTATTGGCAGAACCGATTTCTGCCTTCCTTTCAAGGGGCCAAGGATCAATTTGACTCGCGACAGATTTTAAAATAGGACTTTTGTTTCCACATGGAAAGCTTATTTAGTGGCGTGTCATTGCTTGTCTTGTTCTGCTTGTTTCTTTCTTTCCGTTCGCACTTGTTTCCGCTCTTTAGAGATATAACGTATAACGAACCCCAAACAAGCCCAGTTCTCGATCTTGTTACAGCCTATTTAAGAAGAGATTCACGGGTTATATTTATTTTGTTGCTGTGTGAATGTCCGGCGAGCTGTCCGTTGCATTTTAACGAATACGCAGCGGGGGAGTTCTTCTCTGGATGCGAAAAGGCTGTGAGTGAGCAGGCGAGCTGGAGACGTTTCCTTCTGTGTCTGTTCCTTCGACTAAACGTTTTTAATTTTCTACACCACAGTTTCAGGTGTTAAATGACATGACTTCTCCGGATGTTCCCCGACTCTATCTGATCGCTATAATCGTGTGTGACTTCGAACGTTTATAAAGCTCGCTTGCTGTTTCAAGGAAGGCGCAGTAGCCACTGCGTTTTTTTAAAGAGCAGGGAGTTACTTTAAGAACACGGTGGTAATATATATTTATATGGCTGAAGGAACTTTTCTGAATGTTAATAAGAGCGACCATTCGTACAACCAAAACACGAACGGCGCTGAAAACGCACGGGGAAACGTATAATGCACACAACTAATTCGATAGGTTAATCGAACACTTGAAATTGAACTCTACATTTATTTATACTTGTGATATGCATTTCCACCGCGGGTTAATTTTGTTACAATCAAAAAGATCTGATGTGTCTTCTTTCCACGAACACTCTCGAATGAGCCAAGCGCTGCATTCTATGGAGAAACCTGGGCGAATAACGGGGCTCAATGTATGTTTAGACCTAAAAGAACAAATATCACGTTTACACTGAGCCCTGGCTCTTGCCTGCCTCTATTTCACGAGCTTACTTCGTGCCCGGTGTCACTGTGCAGGCTTTACTTTTAAAGTCAAAACATATTGTCGTCCTCGTCATCTGCCGAGCTCCCTCCAGAGATGCGGGAAAGCGGACGCACCAGTTAAACACACTAAAATGCAAAGGAACATTTTTTCTTTTACTTTTTTTTCTTTTTTTTATGCGTAGCAAAGCAGCGCTGAAAGGTTTAGACTTTGGCACACTTTCTATCTTTAGTTTCCCAGGGTGATTGATGGTTTTAAGGTTACCATTGCATTATCGTTTTCTTCTCCTGTCCGAGCTTCAAGAAAAAACGAATACATCCCAACTTACTCACTCTCCTTTGTGTCATTTTCCTCAAAAAAGAGAACAAATGTGAATCCGTTTTGTTTTTATCTTTTTTTTTTTAAATTTCGAGTGAAGGTATTAAGTGTTTGCGGATTGCGTAGAATTCCGCACCAGAACGCCGTAATCACATACATATATCAGTTGACCTTGGAGAGGGATGGCATAGAAGTAAAAGGAAAGAAGATTGAAATAAACCGGGACGCACGCCGAGAGTGTTTTTTTAGTCTGTCTGCGTGACCATTTACTTGCGAGAGCAGACAGGTTTCTTAACATTTGAAAGATTGCATAGGTGCTGCACGCGGCTCTGAAGCACTGTCACAAATATTAGCTAATTTCTCGTTGCAAGCAGCAGCGGGGTAGGATTATGCAGAGACACTGTTCTTTCTTCATTGCGAAGACGGTGGTCTACGCTATCACGTTTCCCAGTTACGTGTATGGCAAAAGGAAATGAAATCAACTGAAACCTGAGAGTACAGAAGGACACATGAGACTAAAATGCTCATTGGCACACCGTTGCGGAAACGGTGCGTGCGTGTCTTCCCATGTTTTTTCCCACCCCTTTCCTATTCTCAGCAATTATATATCTATAAAATTCACCAGCTCGCCGGCTCGTTCGCTCTCCTTTCAGCCGAAGAATATTTCGCATTTGAGAACGCTGAATGAACGCGCACAGCCACCTCTTCTTTCGTCGAATATATTTTCTTCTAAAATTCCTTTTAAGCCCTCTTTTTTCGTCGAATATATTTTCTTCCAAAATTCCTTTTAAGCCCTCTTTTTCATTCAGTTGCTCTTGAGTCCCCACGTTAAAACGGTTTCGCTCGGCAGCTAGCCTGCAACTCCCACGTCAAAATTCCTAAACTTTCTAAGTGGAAGTTTTTTGTTTTTTTTATCAGTCACTATTTTACGCTGGAACATTACTCCCGCTCCACTTTACGCCTATATATATTTATTTTGTGTCTTTCAATATTGAAGTTTGGTGTGTTCTTCTTGAGGTGTAGCAGGGCGATCGATACTCTACTGAAAAGGTTGTCGCTCCCCGTGTGGTGGACGTAAACAGCTGTTTTATGAAGGCTGCCATGCTCGGGTTCGGCCTCTGACCGTTAGATACGCGTAACCACGCAGCAGAGAGAGCACGTACTAGTCTTTTTAGAGCGCAGCTCTTAGGCGCCCGTTTCCGGCTTGAGTGGCGTCGCCGTCGGCGTAACTGCGCGCTGCATTACGGGACGGTTCCCTTAATGATGTCACACGTGACGTCAAGAGGATCACGAGTTACGTCACGAGGGTAACGATTGATGTCACGTGCGACGTCACCCTTGTGACGTCACACGGCGCCTATATTTGTTTTATAGAAAACATTCCGGTCTAAATATAGAGGAAATTTCCCCGCTAAACATAGCGGAAAAATTTCCGCGCTAAGTTTATCGGAAACATTTCTCCGCTAAATTTAGCTGAAAACTTTCCTCGCTGAATTTAGCGGAAAACTTTCCACACTAAATTTAGCGAAAATTTCCCGCTAAATGGAAGGGGAGCAGGAGAGGAGGAGGGGAGGGTACGGAGGGAGAGGAGGGTCATACCCTCCCCTCCGTGCTTTTCCCTCCTCCTCCTCAAGAGCTGCTCTAATTCGGAATTATACAGAATTGTAAACGTCTTCCATTTTTTCTCCAGTCCTCTTCCAGGTGGTACTGCTTCCTAAAGGAATGTGTCAGCGCTGACACGTGCGTTAAGAGCTCATGTTCTGAGAGGAGCACAGACTCTCCTAGAGAGCCTAGGTTTAAGAAAATGAGCAACTGAAACTATGGAGAGCGTTTGCGATGAAATAACGGACACCTTCTACGCATGTTCGTTGCTCACACGCCTGCGTGCGTTGCCGCGTGGTGAGGTGGATAATGTATTCTCGAGAATATGGGTGAAATATGCACTTTATAAGTGATTTTGAGAAAAAAAAAGAAAACGGCAATATTTTAATTATGCATTTCTTCAAGAGATGTTGGACTTTTCGTTGTTCAACTCGTTTCACAGAGAACTCTTCTCTCTACATGTTGTTTTGTGAAGATACAATCATAATCACGCTAGTGCATCTTCAAAAGGCTGTAAAGCATACAATTATATATAATTAGCTTATCTTTGGTGGCATAGTAAGGCCTCCTGCACAAAGTGCAAAGCCAAGCTCACGTTTTTCTTTTCTTTTTTAGTGTGAAAGGCAGAGGAAGGAGACACTGGTGTTCCTCTGGGTGCACCCTGCGACTGGAGTGACCTCATTTTCTCGACCGCACTTTCCCACTATGATGGTGGATCCATACGTTTCCTTTTATCCACGTAAAGGCTTTCCAAAAACACGACGTCTTTTCTTTTTTTTTTTTTTTTTAACGGCGCCGTAGGGATTTCGTATTTCGCTTGTTTGTTTTCATTGAACCTAAAAGATCAATCAGCACACTTTTTGTTATTAACAATTTAGAATTTGTGGCGAACGACTGCCCAGCCAGGGCCCGGGCCGGCCCGGGCCGGCACGGCCCGAAAAATATTTTGTTCAAGCCCGAGCCTGGCCGGGCGCGTGCCCGGCCCGGCCCGCGGGCCGGGCCGGGCTCGGGCTTTCGGGCTGGCCCAAGCCCGTGCAGTGCTCTAGTTGGTGCTACACGAGAAAACTTAGTGTCACTCTAAAACGATGGCAATAACGATGGGTAAGTAATGGGCACGCAAACTATTACAGTTCATACGCATTTATTTTATAAATAACTTCGTCGTCTTATTAGAATCACGTTACCGCATTTTGTTGCGCTAAGTCACGAGCTTTAATAAAAATTTAAATCCAATTTGATCATTACGATCAGCCATTACAAGCCAGTGATACACGTCCGCACGCCGGTACGATGCTCATCTATACTCTGTTTCACCTTATGATGTACCGCAGGAAAGGCTACAAGCGCGAGCTCTTTGCTCTAGGGCACATCTCGGCGGCTCAAGCTCTCGTGCGTTAAGAGTAGCTCCCAACGCTATGAGCTCGCGCTTCTAGCCTTGTCTGCGGTACAACATAAGGTGAAACGGAGTATAGATCGAAACGAGCAGAAGTAGGGATTGAACCCAGGATTCTTGGGTTCTGCAGCGCGAGCTTTCGCTCCGCGTGCTCCGAGCTGGTGTGCGCGAGCCCACTCGGCCACTCGCCACTCGCCACAATGAAACATCACCGAGTGTGTGGAGGACGAGCTGGAGGGCGATATCCGCGGTGTTGAACAGTGGAAGCGCGTGGTTGGGGCACTTTTCTACGTGAGAGCCCAAGGCCTTTCAGATGAGAGGCAGCCGGGCCTGGATGCCGACGCAGAGGCAATAATTTCAAGTGACATCGATCAGCAGCTGCAGGCCAATGCCTTCACCATAGCCGCTCTTATGACCGACAACCTACCCGTGATCAGTCGAGAACGGTGGACTTTCCAGAGGAACGAACGGTGGTTCGAAGACACCTTGCCCCATTTGGGCGAGTCCCAATTCAAGCAAGCCTTTCGCGTCTCTCCTACCACCTTCAGGTTCCTGGTGGAGTCTTGCAGGTGCCTCCTGGCCGTCGCTGGCCGTCGCGCAGGGGCCAAGGCTGGAAACTAGATTAGCCGCTTGTTTTTCTACAATGCACTACTTTCCTGCCAACAAAAAACAAGTGCGCATCTAATATTACTCCTATCAAAGTAATACCAATTTTACGCTGCGTTAATTTCTTCTATATTTTTACTCCTTGAACACTGCTATCGAGATCACACCCTCGGGCTACCGGAGCGAGCGTAGTATGCTTCCCGAACTCACTTAATTGGAAGTGTGTTCTTCGGGCAGGGCTGGGAATTGAGCTCAGGATCACTGGGTTCTCCTAGGGTGCTTCCTGTACATCGAGGCACCCTAGGTTCTCCAGCGCGAGCTTTCTCTCCAAGTATTCCGATCTGGTGAGGGCTAGCCCACTCGGCCACCGATACCCCTTAATGAAGACACGTTAAAAAAAGTAGACGTTTACAATACTCTGTAATGCCGAATTGGAGAGTAGCTCTTGAGAAGGGGAGAGGAAGGGTACGAAGGGGAGGGTATGCCAGCTGCTCCCCCTTCGAACCCTCCCATCCTCCTCTCCTGTTTCCATCCCACTTAGCGTAAAAATTTCGCTAAATTTCCCGCTAATTTTAGCCGGGAAATTTTCCCGCTGAATTGACGTGTGACGTCACATGACACGTCATCTGAAATTTTAAGTGCGTGGCGTCACGTGGGTAAAATGTTTGCTCTAAATTTAGCGGAAATCTTTTCCGTCAAACTTAGCAAAAACTTTTACCGCAAAATTTAGTGGGAAAGTTTTACCCCAATGACGTCACACGTGACGACACACGTGACGTCACGTGTGACGTCATTTTGGGAAACAGCCCTTAATGCAACGCGCGGTTACGCCGACGCCGCTCAACTCAGAAACGGGTGCCTAGGAGCTGTGCTCTAAAGCAACGTATACTGTAATGAACGGTTTTTACTCCAATTGGATGTTTCTGATCGATCATCGCAAGCCAAGATAAAGAACGAAGCATATCCAAGTTTGGCGTTCCGCTTCGTTCCACGGAAGTCTACGAGGAGGCCCTAACACTGCCTAATCCAAGGACGTTTAAACAGACAGGACCCGGCATGACGTCAGCCTGAGTGAAGCCGGAAGAGGCGTTTAATCCCAGACTGCCTTGCGCACCCGTTCCGAGGCCGTGGGGTAGCGCACCGGCGGTTCGTCTGCTTTCTAATCTGCTCCGGCGTGTGCTTCACGAGGCTAGCTTTCGATACGGTCGGCGTCCGCCGTGGGCGTCCACGATGCAAATGCTTTGCAGCGTGAGTGTTTATACTTAGTTCCACATTATGTGCGATCGAAGTCAGAACTGGAAGCGCGAGCCCGTTGTTCTGTGCGCTCCTGGCTTGCATGAGCGCTCGTGCGATCATTGCACTGTCCAAAGCTGTATGCTCGTGCTCGAAGCTCCGGCTCCGCTCGGGCCGCTCGGACCTACGATGAAACATACTATAATAACAACATAGGAATCAAACGCAGGTGTCCCAAAACGCCAAATGCTGGTGCGGTAGGCAGTGGACAGTGAAATCTGCCCGCGTACGACTACGATAAGCAGCGCGCGACAAGGCGCTGAGCGTAGAGACCCCCTTCGTTCAGAAAGTACGTGATCAACCCAAAATCGATTCAGTTTGAGTTGCAACTTCTCTAACATCTAGGCATTCTAAGCTTACGAAGCGAGCTGCGCGGGGCCACTATTTGGCTTGAGACGTGGCGCGGTGGAATCGAACAATAAAATATGAACACAAAACAAGCTGTTTTCGCTCTTCGTCACTCTCAATTAGATCTACATCGAATTCTATACAATGGTGGTAGCACGAACGAAAGGTCGAGGTCTTTCGTATACATAAAGGTAAGACACGTTAGTTTGAGTTTATAAGGAGCAACGACAAGCAGCTTCACGAATCCCACTAAAGAGCAAGTTATCCCCATCTATAAGAATAATTCAAGCTCTGTTTTGAAGTATCAGGTGAGTAAATATATTTACATATCTAGTGAGATCAAACCCTGTCTTGTTTGATCTGGATGAGCATCGTTTCGGACACGGGCTCGTGAAAATCGTACTTTGAAAGGTAGACCGCGATCGCATATGCTCTATATGAAAACTCGAAGAGGGGGATCGGTGGCCTAGTGCGCTAACGCGTTGCAGCTAGGAGCACGTGCAGCGAAAGCTCACGATGCAGAGCCCAGGGAATCCTGGGTTCAATTCCCACCCCTGCCCGTTTCGATCTGGATAGGAATCGTACCGGCACACGTTCGTGTTCCACTACTGCGTGATGCACGTTAAAGACCCCAGGCTAGCGGTTGCATCTCTTGAAGGGCAGACAAACATCCCACAAACCAATTTAATTTTGGCTCTTGGCGGTAAACCCTTGGGGGTGCACGCTCGAGCTTGAGATTATATTCAAATTTCCCCGAGCGTAGCGGTGACGCAGTGACCGCGCGTAGCGCGGTTTTTTCAGAAGCCTAGCTTTCGTATTTTCTAAACTGTGCTTCTTTAAAACGTACTTCTTCCACTGAAACGAGCTTCGATAAAACAGCGTTCGTTCAGCGGTAGTAAATCCGCCCCGCGCTATTAAATTTTACGCGTGTTGAAACACTGTAATATAAGAATGCAAGCTATCGTTCAGACACAGAACTGCTGCTGTTTATTAAAAAATGCGTTGCGCACCGCCAAGTCCTTCACGGTGCGTCGTCTAGAGCGTCTCAATTCTAGTCACTTACTTTCTGCTGGGCAACCAGGCGTTCGTTTATAATAATCTCATCCAATTCCGACCATACCGGTTTAAAAGTCTCCCGTTAAGCGCTGTTTCAAATAACATGGGTGCCGCCATTACTTTCGGTGCACACAATCGCGTTGCCACGGAAATGTCATCGCAACGCGGTTGTTTGCACCGAAATTAATGGCGGCGCCCACTCACTAGGCTTCCCATTGGTCAAGCAATGCTCGTCGCGGCTCGTGGCCACGCCTACTTCCGTTACACTTCGCTCCATGCATTGGGGATAGGGACGCCACCTCCTGCCCATTATAACCTCCTTGGCCTAATCAGATCATAATTATCGTGTTGTCTCGAATAGTTACATGCTGAAACAAAAGTAGGCTCTATCATTCTCTGCTAACTAAGATAGCCATGAATGACTGACTTTGTCGTCGTCTTTTATCAATTCACCGCTGCGCTAATCTTGATTCAGATCAGCCTAAACTCCAAGTCTACTCCACTATTATTTTTGCAATGCCACTCTTACTACATGCCACTCTTCTACATGTCGTCTCTTTCACGATTTTTTTTCTTTATAAAATAAAACTTACGCCACACTTTTGGTTTCTCTGTTGTTATGTTTTACTGTTGAAACACTCCTATTGATGCCGCGCACTCGATCGAGCGAAGTGAGTTCGTCAAACTCACTCCAAGCCAAGTGTGTTCCTCAGGAAGGAGCCGTGTGGCACACTACAGAAATGACACTAAGTACGAAGTGCACTCGCTTGTAGTGACACTAAACTAGCCCGTCTGATAGGGGTATTAGACGCCCTAAAACTTCAGTTCGACGTGCAGCGCACTGAAGTCGAACTGATGGCCCAAACTTTTACGAAAATCTTAATGACCGGTGGGATATAACATATTAAACAACTAAAGTGCATATCAAAGACGACAGAAAAAAACAACAACACTGAGGCTTTGTAGTAGGGACAAGAAAACCCCGATTACTTTTTTGCACTCAGTCACACGTACATTGACTATTTTAATAAGTTGTACAAATCGGCTATCAAGTAGCGCGTGAAATTTGGTACCGTTGATTCAACGGCAGTTTTCTGTACGTGGAAGGGTGTATTATATGTGACAAAGAGGTGTAGGAATATATATTTTTTTCTTTGTGTGATATCCCGACAAGGAAGGAGCGCTACCCCGCTGCGGCATTTTCGAAATACTGCGGGGCTGCAGATATTCGTTGGAGGAACGACATCAAATGGCTGAAATTTTACGACGCTGGGAAAGAAGATGCAAACTACAATACACGTAGTTGGTGTAACCGCATGCAATTTTTTTCAGTCTCAGCAGATCGTACGCTAGAGCTTTGCGTTGCTAGTGGGTGCTCGTGTATTTACCTTTAGGCATATATTGAGCACACGCTCGCCAGGTCCGCAATCCACAGCGTATGTTCTACTAAAACTTTCTACTGAATTACTGTCCCTCCCGAGAACTGGAGCAACGGAAGGAAGCCTCGCGCAAAGGAAATCTCGGAGGCCATGCATGAGTTAGTTTGAGGATGAGGCCCCAAATAATATGAAAGACCCTCGCAACAGGCTTGCTCGGAAGCTGTTCCGTATTTTAATCAACATTTTTGTTGAATGTGTATGCAGTAGTAAGGATTATCGAATATATTTATGTGCCTCTTTAATGTGCCACAATGACAAGTGCTAACCACCGGCGATGTGGCTTTGTAGAAGAAAAAAAAAACAAGTGAGAACTCCAGAGGAACCAAGCTTAATTATTGGGATGTCTTGCTAAGAGGTTAAAATTACCCGAAGCATAAATGGGAATTACTCAGAAAAGATTACTTTGATCATCAAGGCAAGAGCCACTGACGACAATCGGCAGGTCTCCATACAATGGATATCACCGCTGCTCCTACTGCCAACTTTTGGCTTCTGCGTCAAACCTGCGGGGCACCCAGAACGCAGAAAGAAGCCATCCTTATGAATTATACAAATATATTCGAGAGGCACACATTTGTCCATCTCTTCTAACCTTTCTCATTGCCGCTAACTCATAATCACCTTCGCAAATCGGACTTATACCCATGTTACACGGGCGGTTTCAATGATATTGAGCCAACGATTATTGGCTCAGTCGTGATCGAGCGGTGATGCACGGCAGCGCCAACTGTCATCAAGCCACTAACGGTCTCTGAGTTCAACCAGCGCCTTTTATACAGTTACACAGTGACTGTCGGCTTTGAGCAGTGGCAGTAGGAAGAAATATGGCAATTAGTAATCGTGCCTTACGTGTGGTGGAGCCATTTAGCCCTTCAGCATAGACCTGTCGTGCAGTGAAGCCAACAAAGTCCTCCGGAGGGGATCCAAGGTCATGCACCGACAGCACGGTACTTAAACGTCCTTGACCGAGAGTCTAATGCTCGATACAAGCTCACGGTTTTCAGAAAAATATTATTTCTTATTCGTATTTTACCATTCACCCGCGAATGAGTCCGCGCCAACTATTTATGTGCGTGCGATTCACGCTAACCGCCAAAGCCCCAAACTGCCTCCGATGCAGACGGCCAAGCGCTCTCCGTGTTCCGCGTGCGCGCCGCACAAGCGCTACCTGGCCGTGCTTGCTTTGGTTTCGACATTTTGTCTCACATACTCTTTTTGAATCAAGATAGTCGCTCCAGAAAAGATCCGAATGTTGACAAAACATATATATATATATATGCTATATGTTTCAAATAATGCAAATACTGCATTTATTCAAAATATAAAATAAACGCAGGCATGGAGGCATGTTAAAACCCCCGTATATATAAAAACTGGCGCCTTCTCTTCCATCCTCCTCCAAAAAAACCTCCTTACCCCACACCTAGTAAAATTAACTAGAAGGGGGTAATGAAGCAACCGGAGTTCTATTTCCGGAGCTCCGCACGTGACAAAAATTAAATACGTTTATGCAGCTCTTGAGGAGGTGGAGGGGAGGGTACGCAGGTGGAGGCATATCTTCGCCGTGACCTTCGCGAGTGGCCATGACGTCAAGCGTGACGTCATTATGTGAAACGTCCCATAATGCAATGCGCGGGACCTTCGTGACGTCACTCGTAACGTCACGTGTGGCGTCATTGTGGGAAACATCCCATAATGCAACGCTCGGGTCACGAGTGAAACCCCCGCGTTGCATCATGGGACGTTTCCCATATTGCAACGCGCGGGACCCTCGTGACGTCACTCGTGACCCTCGAGACGTCACTCGTGACACACGTACGTGTGACGTCATTATGGGAAACGTCCCATAATGCAACGCCCGGGTCACGAGTGAGACCCGCGCGTTGCCTCATGGGACGTTTGCCATAATGCAACGCGCGGGACCCTCGTGACGTCACGTGTGACGTAACTATGGGACGTTTCCCATAATGCACCACGCGGTTACGCCGACACCGACGCCGACGGCGACGCCACTCAAGCCAAAAACGGGCGCCTAAGAGCTACGCTCTAAAATTATTAGAGGGCGCTACGAGCGAAGTGACTTGGATTTGCATAGATAAGGGCTAAAGGAGCGCTACATTATAAGCTCTTGACGGAACGCGCAAATAATTTTAACACCGAATGCAATTTATCAGCCGTTTTTATAAAAAAAAATACAAAAAAACACGTTTTTGCGTTCAAACGCCATGTTCGGCAGGCACACAGGTCAAGGTCGTATAGAAACAATAGAGCCCCGGGCGATATTATTTTTATTTATTATATTTATTTATTTATTTATTTATTTATTTTACCCTCAGGGCACATGGCATTACAGAGGGGAGTGGGAACAATAGTAACATAATAAACAATTGGAACAAAATATAAAATACTTAAAGAACAGGGAACATGAAATTGGCAACAGATGTACAAAAAAGTGCGTGGTCATTAATTGATGTGAGCGATGCAGGTAAGCGATTCCAGTCTTTGGAAGTCCTGGGAATAAAAGAGTCATAATAAATGTTAGAGTGGCAAAATGGGACACCAACTTTGTGACGATGATCAAGGCGTGCTGAAACAAAGTAGGGGGGATGATTAGTTGTGATTTAAGCTGAGGAATATGGTGATAGATTTTATGAAAAAGACAAATACGAGAGACTGTGCGACGATGTGCGAGGCTTGGGAGTAGCAAATTATCTTTCATTGATGTTACGCTTGCGGTGCGGTTATAATTGGCCATTATGAAACGTGCAGCTCTGTTCTGAATACCTTCAAGTGAATCAACGAGGTAAAGGGTAGAGGGATCCCAGATGGAAGCTGCATACTCTAGCTTGGACCTAACTAGTGTTTTATAAAGGAATAGTTTTAATGATGATGGGGCGAGATAAAAGTTACGTTTGAGAAAACCAAGCATTCGATTGGCGTTGTTAGTCACATAGTTAATATAAAGTTTCCAGGAAAGGTCAGCACTTAAAATCACACCCAGATACTTGTATGAGTTTACAAGTTCTAAGGGTGTGTTATTAATACTATAAGCAAAATTAAAGTTGGCTTTACGTGTTATGCGCATTATTTTACATTTATTAATATTGAGCTCCATTGACCAGAGTTCACACCAGTGTAGTATGGAATCTAGGTCATGTTGCAGTTTTTGTGAGTCAGAGTCATTAGATATTACTTGATATATAGCACAATCGTCAGCAAAAAGTTTAATTGAAGAAGAAACAACCGCATGCAAGTCATTAATATATATTAAAAAGAGTAGAGGTCCCAGAACGGACCCCTGAGGTACTCCGGAAGAAACTGGTGCAGAGGAGGAGTTAGTACCATTACACGTTACAAATTGTGACCGATTCGTTAGAAACGATACTAGCTAGTTAAACACGTTAGAGTCGATGTTAAGTTTACTTAACTTAAGCAGTAAAAGTCGGTGCGATACCTTGTCAAATGCTTTGGCAAAGTCTAGAAATATGCAGTCCACCTGAGATTTCTGATCAAGAGCCGAATGAAAGTCGCTGGTGATAGACAAAAGTTGCGTTTCACAAGATAAATATTTTCTAAAGCCATGTTGAGCTGGTGAAAAGAATGAATTAGATTCTAGAAAGTTAACGAGCTGCGTATAGATTATATGTTCAAAAATTTTACAGGGAACGCTGGATAGTGAGATGGGTCTATAATTGATAGGAACGTGCTTATTACCAGATTTGTGCAAGGGAATAACTTTACCAATTTTCCAGTCGGCTGGTACCAATGAAGTCTCAAGTGATTGTTGAAAAATATGTGCAAGGATTACGGAAGAGTATTGAATTGTAGCTTTAAGAAATTTTGAGTTAATCTCATCGATTCCAGTCGCTGAGGATAGCTTAAGACAATTGATGCTGTTCAGAACACCATCGGGAGAAATGATGATAGGATCCATTAACGAGAAGGAATCAACATGATAGCTTGGGTTTGCACAGATGGGGGTGCTAGAAAAAGACCTAATGAACACTTCCTGGAACATTGTAGCGCATAAAGATTCCTCGATCAGAGTGTCGTCTAGTGTTTTCAATGAAATACATGAGGGTCTATCCCGGTGGGACAATACATTCCAGAATTGACGCGGATTATTTTTTAACATAGATGGTAGCAAATTGTGGAGGAAATTGAGCTTAGCACTCTGAACTGCGCTCTTATAACACTGAGCAGCACTGAAGTAATTCTGCCAGCGAACTGGGCAGGACGTGAGCCTGGCAGCTCTAAATAAACGTTTATTTTTGTTCGATAACCTCAGAAGCGCCCTGTTGAACAGGCTAGACGTCCGGCGTCACGTTAATACATAACGTCACCGCGACCTGACATGTCGTCACAACGCCGTGCGACGCCACGACGACGCCTTGAAGTCAACGTCTTCATCGACATTGACAACGCGCCTTACACGACATTTAGGGACTGCGTTCTGACGGCATATCGCGTTGACAACGACGTCGATGTCAACGTTTACGTTAACGATGACGACGGTGATGTCACGCGACGTCAAGACGACGGCGTTCTTGTCGTCAACGCGACGCCCTAAAGACGCTTGACGTCAGGTCGTGGACGTCGTTGTCGACATGGCGCAACCCTACGTCCCGACGACGTCCTGAAACCTTCACGAAGCCGACGTCATCGTCTACGACGACGACGTTACACAACGCCATGTCATCATCTTGACGGAGCCTCGCCGTTGATGTTGGCGAAGGCGATGACGTTACACACCGTCAAGTTTTCGTTGTGACGTCGCGTTCACGTCGACGTTGACGTTGACGACATAGTCAGGTGACGACAGAACGACGTTAATGTTACGACGACGTCACGCGACGTCAGGGAGACGTTATCATGACGGCATAGCGACGTTTGACGTTATGTGGGGAGTTGACCCCAACGTCGGGGTCGACGACCTTGTCGACGTCACGACCGCGGGGCGACGTCACGACCGCGTAAAAACGGCGACTCTATGTCACGAAACCCGTCTTCCTCACGCGACGCGACGTCACGACGGCGAACGACGACGACGACGTTACTACGAAAATCCAGGCGAACCAAGCCACTTCGATCGCAGCGCCGCCACGCAAACTTTCCACATTCTGACGTTCAACTGAAAACATGAGCGGAGCCTGTAGCTCACCCCACTCAATCATCTGTAGTTCACTGTACCTCTAGCTTTCTGTTGCTGTGGAGGCGCACTGTCGATGTTCCCAAGCGTATCGATCACTTGGTTGACTTTAGCTGCGTGATGCCGTAGTGTGGACTTGTCCCTTCACACAAGTGTTCCAATGACCCCCTCAGAACCCGCAGTCGCATCCGACCATCCTGAAGCCGCTCTAGATCTGTTCGTCCAACCGTGGCTCCCAAAGGTGCTTTAGATAATCGTCCCAATCCTCCCCACCGAGTTGCATTTTCCATCAGTGTTTCGTGGGTGTCTGTCCACCCTTCGACATCACAGTAATCGCAGGTCGTGTTTAATCATCATATCAAACCGCCAAATTGCAATTATATTCTCCACGATTTCAGATCATACACTACTTCTTCTAATATTTGTTGTAGAATAGATAAATGGGCTAGTTGGTACATCACTGAATGGAAAGCTCCGAATAAACAAGGACGATGAGGCTTTCCGCATAAAATAGCAAGGGGAGAGTCTGTGTATTAGTGCGCCGTCACTGCACTTAACAGATAAAGAGTTTTTCTTTTTGAGCCAACCCCAGATAGACGGCATTAATAGTCAATGTTTGTTTAATTAAACCTTCAGTTGAGAGTGCGCTTCGTCTCTGTCCCCTTCTTCGTCCTTGTTTATTCGGCACTTTCCATTCAGTAATATTTGTTTTTTGCGAGCTTTGGGAGTGTTCGGCCTACAAGAACGAAAGCACGAAAATGCATAGAAACCAAAATGTTTTTTTATCAAGGAAGCGTCCGCGCTAAGCTAGCATTTCTAAACTGAATGCATTACCATTGATGATAAAAATCGTTACGCATCTCTGTACTTGTGTATTGTGTGCATGCTGTAAACATTTGCGACACCGCAGGCCTTCCGGTACTGGCTACTTGGTGTCGCTACTATTCCTAGTGTAATAAATACTATTTTGGTTCTTTTATGTGGTGAAGCCATTTTTAGAAATTAAAACTTCGTTTTTGTTTAGTTTTCGTACTCCATAATTTTATTAGCGTGTCTACCTCGTTTGTTATTTCGTTCATACTGAAAAACAAAATTATAGGTTTAACTACGATTCACGCTGCTTTTAGATTCGTTGGCCAGCATCCTAGGGCTAGAAACCTGTTGCAGACTTGGGAACCAGCGCTCGGTTTCAGCGTTTCAGCACCTAATCGAGTGCTTACGAATTTTACCATTATACAATTTTAATTTGGACCTGAATGTCTTCTATTCATCATTTCAATATTTATACGTATTGTGAAGATGTTAAAAGAGTGATTTAATGAGGAATGATTAGAGGTGTTAGAGCGATGAGATCATTGTTTACCAGCTGAAGGCGAGCACAGCCAAGCACAGCTGGGCCTCCATTTTTCAGCTTCGTCTTCTTCTCCCTAACACTTCCCCGGGCGGGTAAAGGGCCGGTCCACCGGCCTTGCTGTCTTCAGTCGTGGAGTTTGTGGAAAAGTTATATGCGGGAAACATAGACAATGTCACGTGACGTCGCGCGGCGATCTCTATTGGGGGGGGGGGGGGGAGGCTTTTCCAGCTTCTTAGCTTGTAGAGGAGAGGCGGTGGAAAATGCGAAAAGGGTCAGCACATTTCAGGTTTAGTCTTTCACATTTACCATGATTACGGAGGGGGGGGGGGCGAGAAGAACTTTGTCCCCGATGTTGTAGGATGCTTCACCACGGGTCTGTGCATGGCGGATCCGTTTTTGCTGCTGTGGATCGTAGAGTTTGAAAACGCAGAAGTTGTCAATGTTTCTCCGCGCGGCAGAAGACATCTGAAGGATTACAAGGTGGGAGGTTCATGGACGGAGGGTAAAATGGTATCGAGTGGCAAGACGTTCACGTATGAGACGACAGCGTCCCAGTTTGTATGTTTTTCCGCGACGTACATCGAGGTCATATCTGGTAACGTGCGGTTTAGGCGTTCCATTAGCCCAATAATTTGGGGATGATAGGCGCTGGTCAATTTAACGCAAAAGTTCATCTACGCGTTTAGCTATAAAATGAGTACCCCGATTGCTTATTATGACATGGGGTGCATTATGTCTGAAAAGAATGTTGAGCAAAAATTAATTTCCAACTTCCTTGGGTGTGGCGGCTGGACTACAGACTGTTTCGGCGTATCTGGTAAGATATTCTGCAGCGCCAATAATCCACTTGTTGTTTGTAGTAACAAAAAATTGGGCCACAAAAATCGACTTTGATTGTCTCGAGGAGCCGATAAGGAGGTGTTATGAAATGCAAAGGGTCGGATAACTGGGTAGTTCGGGTCTTGTGAAGTTGACATTGGTGAGACGTGCGAATGTACTTGTTAGCGGTGCGGTACATGCCGCTCCAGTAGTAGTTTGAACGTATGCGGAAGTATGACTTTGCGAAACAGAGATGTCCTGCTGTAAATCATCGTGGTGGGATTGGATGATGTCTTTTTGAAGGGTTCGAGGAATAGCGAGCAGCCAGGGTGGTCCATGTGGCTCGTAGTTCCGTCTATAAATGACACCGTTACGAAGAGTAAATTGACGAGCGCGGTGTTGAGTGTGCCACGTGAGAGATCCGGGAAGTCCCATCAAGCATTGTATTAGTGGTCGCATATTGTGATCGGACGCTAGAGCCGCTGCGATGTCAACGGTGTCTAACAGAGCGATGGGAGAATTGTGGTCGCTTGAAGCGTGATGTGAAATGTCACTAGGTAGAGGACAACGGGACAGCGCAACGGCATAGAGATGACGCTATCCTGATTTAAAAACAACGCTAAAGTCGTAGCCTTGGATTTTCAACGACCAACGTCCAAGGCGGCCATATGGATTGTTAAGGCTGGCAAGTCAACATAGGGCTGGGTGGTCTGTGACAATCTGTATGTGCCATAAATATATGGTCTGAATTTCGATGTCGCCCATATTTGTGCTAGATATTCACGCTCTGTAATACTCCAATTTATCTCAGACTTTGTAAGAGTTCGACTAGCGTATGCAATGACGCGTGGGCGACTATTCATATTCTGTGCCAGCACAGCCCCGATGCCATGTCCACTGCATCCGCTCGGATTTGCGTGTCAGCGCCCGGTACGAAATGGCCAAGTATTGGGACGGAAATGAGTGAACTTATAAGAGATAGGAACGCGTTGGCCTGGGAGGGTCCCCATTGGAATGCAGCTTTATTTCGAAGTATTTCGTTTAGAAGTTCGGCGAGATCCGAGAAACGATGGATGAATTATCGGAAGTATGTGCAGAGTTCAATAAAACCCCGAATCTCCCTTGCAGTTCTTGAAATCCGGAAGTCAGAGACAGCTTGGACTTTGTTGGGGTCTTAGCGGAGGCCTTCCGAGCTGACTAGGTGACTCACAACCCGAATTTTTTGAGCACCGAACGTGCACGTTTTTGAATTCAGCTGCAAATTAGTGGAGAGAAAGCATTCCATAACCTGTTGGAGCCGATGTAGATGATCTTCAAAGGTTGAGGAGAAAACAATAACACCGTCGAGGCAGCAGAGGCAGATGTTTAATGTGAACCCGCCTAGAACACTGTCCATCATTCGCTCGAACGTCGCGGGAGCGTTGTGGAAGCCAAAAGGCACCATGTTGAATTGGAAGAGACCGTCCGAAGTGAAAAACGGAGTTTTAGGTTTGTCCCCGTTGGCAACCGGGATTTGCCAGTAGCCGCTAGGGAAGTCAAGAGAGGAAAAGAAGGAGGACCTTTGAAGTGGGTCGAGCAGGTCATTGATGGACCGGATAGATGACTTTTTGAATTACCCTAGTCGCCGGTAATCGGCGATTACCCTAGTCGCCGGCAATACAAGATCGCTACTAGCCGTCTTTTTTCGTTAGAAGAACCGCGGCGGAAAACCAAGGGCTGGATGATGACTATATAACATTGTTCTTCAGCGTATCAGTCACATGGTCTTGAATAACTTTACGTTCCGCAGGTGAAATACGATACGGGCGGTTCTTTAGGGGACTTGCATTTCCGGTTTCATTCTGATGGCGCACCACAGATGTCTGTGGCAGTACGGACCGGTTAAAGTCAAATAAGTAGCTATAAGCTTCCAGAAAACTTGAAAGAGGTTGCGTAGGTTCGTTGTTAAACAGCTGTCGATCATCTGCGTTGTATGTTTAGTGGTGCACTCGGATTGAGAAATTGGCTATGAGTGGAGATGGCACGTGTCTTGAGCCAAAATGCCGAGGCTGTCTTGGTCGTACGTCTGGATTGTTGCAACACCAGCTCCTCGAGGTAATAAGCTTGGCTGCACAGAAGCGTTTGTAATGTATCAATTAACTTTGCTTACTATTACGGCAACGGAAGTGGATGGCACAAGCAAGACCTTTTGCAAGAATGTGGTAACCAGTGGCTCGACAAGACTGTATACTGAATGGAAGTATAAGTGAGGCCCTAGTTTTACTGCGACAGTCGTCAATGAAGGGATAAAGAAATATGCTGTACTGCTAAGGACAACAACATCACTATAGGGTGATTTGTCTGTATCCGAAGTGCTCAGATGCAGCTTACGTTCCCCGCAGTCAATAACGGCATCGGTCGACGACAGGAAATCCCACACCAGTAGCACCTCAGCCACACAGTTCGAAAGGAATGTGAAGGCGAAAACATAGCCATTAAAGACCAGAATCACCGAGAGGGTTCTACAGCCGAGGAGGCGAATCACATCTTCATTTCCCATACAAAAAACTAGTCCAGGTACTGGCGTCAATACTTTTTGCAAACGCCGTCGGAAGCTGTCAAAGATACGTGATTTGGCGCATCGGTGCCTACGACGGTAATATGTTTTGTCCATCAATTTCAATAGCAAGAGTCGTTGGGCCACCTCCAGGATGATTTATGTTGCAGTTGGTAGTACTGCCTGACTTTCTGTGGCAACGCAGGCTGCGGGCTTCAGTTTGACGTTGGATTTGCGACGGCGCCGACATTGAGGGGCAACACGGAGCGTTGGCGTCTAGGGTAAGGAGATGGTGACCGGCCTCTGCGGTTGTCGCGCAACCTGCAAATGAAGCTGGGGTCTGGTTGTCAAAGGGACAGCGGTCGTCATCGGGGAAGTAACGTGGATGAGGTTGAGGGAAACGGCGATATTCGTCGGGATTCAGGCGACAGCGAAAGTAGCGCGGGATGTGGCCGGGTAAACAATTAAAACAGATGGGTCGCTGGTCTTCTATTTTCCAAATGTCACTCCTTCGGCGAGGTGCGTAGGTTCGTGACGCTGGGGGGGGGGGGTAGGCTGATTGAAATAGGAGCCTGGGTAGGAATGTTGCGCATCATATGGCATGGTACAGAAGAAAGAGCGGCGGTGCAGGAGGTGGTGAAGTATCTGCCGAAGTCGATGGTGTGAGTGATGCAAGCGCATTATGTTAGTTCTGAACTCTCAGAAGAAAGGGTTATTCTTACACCCTCTGTTCCATATAAGGCACCCCAAAACTTCAGTTGGACGTACAGCGCACTGACGTCAAACTGAAGGTACTAACTTTCACGAGAGGCTTGATAGCCGTGTGGTACAACTCATTAAAATAGCTAATGTACGTATTACTGACTACAAAAAAGAAATATTCGGGGTTTTCTTGGCCCTACCGCAAAACCTCAGTGTTTTCTTTCTGTGGTCTTTGCTACGTACTTTAGCTATTTAATAAATTATATCGCACCGTTATCAAGTCCCTCGTAAAAGTTGGGGCCGTCTGTTCTACCTTAGTGCGCTATATGTCGAACTGAAGTTTAGGGGTGCATTATATGGGACAAAGGGTGTAAGACGACACCCTTTTTTCTTATGTGGACAATATTCTGGACACTTTGTGCCTGAGGGTGGGTTTCGGTTGTGTCGGAAGGTAGACGGAAGTTATAACGAAGGTAACGCATCTCTTCGTGAATTATGCTGTGAATCGATGCCGGCAAGTCAACACTGGCAACAGATGCAACGAATACATCTAAAAGGCGTTCGAGTGGTGCCTTCGAGATCCATGCACTTCGCAGCTCTTCATATTGTTTGCACTCACCAATTAGTTGTTGGACTGTCACGGGTGACTTGGGTGCGACAACAGCGAAAATGTCTTGGCAAAGCCCCTTAAACAGATGCCGGATACGATCTTCTTCGGTCATGTCGGCATCCACTCTGGTGCAGAGACGAAGGGCATCCTCAATGTAGCTGGTGGAAGACTCGGTGTTGGCTTGAAATCGGCGAGCCAGCTTTTCTTTCGCCTGCTGTTTGCGCCGCTTTGGTTTTCCAAACGCCTCCAATGATGCGGCTCATGAAGTGAATTTTTTTCTTCATGGTTGTCAAACCTTTGCGATGTAGTGTGTTTAAAAAAGAACACTACGTCGGCCAGCTTGAAGCTGTCGTCCCATCGGTTGTGGTGACTTTCGCGGTCATAACGTTTCATCCAATCGTGAACGACGGTGTCAAGAGAGAAAAAGAAAATAAGAGGGTCCCGTTGCCGGTTCTAAACCGCCGGTGGCGATGGAGTGAAACCGGATATGGTAGGCCGTTAGGAGTCCTCGCTCCTTGGGACATCGTGTTAGTGGTGTGTCCGCAACACAACTTCAGGATGGGGCTTAGGCTAGAGGTTGGGAAAAGTACTGACACCTACCACTTCTGAGGATGTTAAAAGGGTGATTTAATGAGAAATAGTTAGAGGTGTTAGAGCGATGATATCGTGTTTCACCAACTGCAGGCGCGCGTAGCTTGCCCACCCACCCCTTTTCTTCAGCCTTGTCATCTTCTCTCTAACACCCATGTTTATGTATTCTAATTATTTTATATTTATTTAAATTCTCTAGGTTTTACACACAATTTAAGAAAAAGAGGCAAAAAATTGTAGGTTAACTTATTTCTGCAGAAGAGATTAAGGAAAATACAAAACATCTATATAAACATATTAAAATATCACGCATACAATAGTGCAAAAGAAGCGAACGCGAGGTTAAATTCTTCATGAAAATACACAAGCACAGATGACGTTAGAGACCAATATCAAAGTCACCAGTTTATTTATTTTAGAAGCTGCCAGCCAAGTAAAAGGCCAGGCCAAGAATGTGCACTAGAAGTAGAACATATGCTGAGTACGAAACAGAGTGAATCACAGAATGAAAAGAGGGGATAAATGGCACAAACACGAACGATACACCATTAAAATCTTTTCTTAACGTGTTATAAATGTACAGGTAGCTTAACTGACAGGTGCAATCACTTTCACATTTCATAAAACACTTATAAAACCCTTACACCTTCTAATGCTGTGACTGATAAGGTACTATCGCGGACAATATGAGCCGAAACAGCGCTCCGGCCTGTGCACGGTACTACCTGCGCCGCCTGTCGCATTGCTCCCTAAACACGGCGCACCCTGAGGCCGAGATAAATTCTCACTTGCGCTCACTGCGCCGCTGCGCTTTTCCGGCCGTCTGCTAGCGAAAATATTGGCAGACGGAACCACCATCACGATTCGTGTGCCGTCTAGCCCAATGTTCACGGTTTTCAGCTAACATGCATTTCAGTGCATTTCAAGAAAGCGCCGAAGTAGAAAATACGTTATCACGCTCGTATCACCTCGAGGAGCGCTGCCTGACGAAGCTGCCTTGGCCCTCAAAAGCAGCCGATCTGAATATCATCGAAAACATATGGAGGCGTATCGAGGTAGCCATGTCACGGCGTCCCCTCCACCGCGCCACTGCCCACACATTGTGGAAAGTAATGAGAGGTGAATGGGAGTGGCTTCGGGCTGAGAGAGACTTCATTGCCGCGCTCTATGATTTCTTACCAGACAGTATGGGAGCCGTGGTCGCAGGTCAGGGGAGAATGACGCGGTATTAACTTATATTGTAAGTATTACTGCGCCTCAGAACCCCCTGAAGCGGACTTCTGCCGATTGGAACAAAGCTTGATGCTACGGTTGCGACACACTGTTTGACGCCGTTAACCTCGCATACTTTTGTGTGGTGCCTGCTTGATCCCGATCCTTCCAAGCCGACAATTAATTTTTTGTGTCTGACATTGTTTTCTGCAAATATTCTTTCGCTTAATTTCAAACTTCCTTTCTGGCAAATATATGACTGTTTTTCTCACTTTTTACGACTAAGAATTTGTAAAGAAAAAGAAAAGAAAAAAACTGCTGTCCTGTCAGGAACTTGTTTTGCTTGCAACAAACACGAGGCCCCAGTAATAAAGAAATAATATTTGTGACCCTTTCCATAGCAATCAAGGTTGCAAAACCTTCTCAGAAACATGTATGCCTACCGTTTTTTTAAACAAATGTAATCAAGAAAAAAAAAAGCTTGGAGCCGGAATAAATTTGGCATACAGATTTTGGGCTATATTTTACGATGTCCTACTTAGTGAATGCACCCATAATCAAACAAAAGCAACCTGCAACGTCTTTTCATGTGACTTTCAAAAACGAAAATCGCAGCTGAAATTTAAGACACTTCAATATTTTTTTCCCCAGCCAGCGTTTTTTCTACGGAATTCTGCGCGATAGAGTAAAGTAAATCAATTCCAAAAGAGGGACGACAAGTGTAATATATTGTTCCCCCCAGCCCTACCACACACATGCCCGCTGTCGCACCCGCCGTCTCACTTGCAGACGGCCGGAAGAGCGCAGTGGCGCAGCGAGCGCAAGTGAAAATTTATCTCGGACTCAGGGTGCGCCATGTGTGCGGAGCAAGGCGACAGGCGGCGCAGGTAGTGCCGTGCGTCGGCCGGTGTGCTGTTTCAGCTCATATTGTCCGCGATAGTACACCTGAAGACGGAATAAATTGTTCAAAACACAAGGCATTCATCATCAAGTTCTTTGGTGACACAGGTCCGCAGGGATTCAACTTCAGTTGCATGCTCAAGATAAAAATGCACGAGTGTGTTATATGTCGCAAGTTTGACTCGCCTTGCATGATAATGAATCCATCAGCCTGTACATTATGTCTGACACGAACTTGAAGTCTAGAAGGGCTGGGTTGGACATTTACATGTACATTTTAAAACATCACGGAAGTGACGTATTGGCGTCTGATGTGTGGAGGCAATTGTCTCCACCAATCAAAGGCCAATACGTCACTTCATGACCTTTCAAAACTTACATGTTATTTTCCTACCTAGGTGCCCAGGAAACCTGGGTTGGAGAGCACCTAGGCTGCAGAGCACGTACACGTTGGCATCTCCAGGGCACCTGGAGATGCCACTGAAGTGTTCATTCTGCCGGCACCAGCTGCACAACCGCTCCACCTGCCCAGTACCACGTTGAAACCATGGGAGCCACAAGAAAGACGAATCTTAAAAACTGTAAGAAGGTGTTGAACTGGGCGAGTTGGTAAACGTTCGACATGGTGGGTGTAACAGCTTCAAAAAACGAGGACGATAAAGGAACTGTTCCTTTTATCGTCCTCGCTTTTTGAAGCTGTTATCCCCACCATGTCGAATCTTAAGAACGTTCTCGGAGGAATCTTTACTCCAGGAAGTCCCCGCTATAGTGGTCTTTTCGAGACACTGGAGTTGATCTGCAGCGAGAATGCGGTTAAGTTAAAATTTTAAATGTTCTCTTCACGTTGCCGATGCGCCTGTTGATGGGCCAATATCAGTTCTTGTGCATTGAATTTAGTTGTATTCGTAGCTGTTTGTTATTCATCAGTACACCAGAACCACTGGCAACCTGATATACTACCTGATACCAAATGTAAATAATGTTCCCCTCCCCCCCCTCAAAAAAAAAAAAGAAAAGAAGATTAGTCTTAAGTGGCCAACAGTAGGACTGTAGGGGGCTCGACACCGCAGCGGAAGCCATGACTCGTTTTCGCTTGTACATTCAGGTGCTGCTCTTTTCGGCTACCGTCCCGCTGAAGCTGTCCGTGGCTTTCCCGACTGACGTCCGTGGTCCCAGTGATGACGCTGAACAATCCCTGGAGCATGACTCGACAACAGTGCCGTTTTTGCTCACCCCGCCGTGCCTGGACACTTCCATCCACCCCGCCTGGCAACCAGGAACTTCGTCAAAGGACTGTCTACAAAAGCAGCTTCTACCCGCCGGCCACTTGGGGCTCGACACCGCAGCGGAACCCATGACACGTTTTCGCTTGTACATTCAGGTGCTGCTCTTTTCGGCTACCGTCCCGCTGAAGCTCTCCGTGACTTTCCCGACTGACGTCCGTGGTCCCAGTGATGACGCTGAACAATCCCTGGAGCATGACTCGACAACAGTGCCGTTTTTGCTCACCCCGCCGTGCCTGGACACTTCCATCCACCCCGCCTGGCAACCAGGAACTTCGTCGGAGGACTGTCTACAAAAGCAGCTTCCACCCGCCGGCCAGTTGGGGCTCGACACCGCAGCGGAAGCCATGACACGTTTTCGCTTGTACATTCAGGTTGGTTACCTTCCGAATACCAAACGCTCTGGTAGCAAAGATCAGTGCTTGTTTTTAGTGTCGAGCCCCTACGACATTCTGCGCACATGTTTGAAGTGTCTTCTTTGTTACTTCTTCCAGTACGCGTATGTTTTTTCGATCTGCCAACACCTTTTAATTTTGTCGGGTGACGTTGAATCAAATCCTGGCCCACTGACGGTCAGTGAGCAGATAGCGAGTATACTGGCTGCAGTTCAGAGGATTGAGGCTGCGCAGACTGACATCTTGGCAAAGATTACATCTTTAGAAAGTGGATTAAAGACGACAGATACATCAATCACACAGCTCGTCTCTCGGATAACTGCTGTCGAAGAAAGGTTGGACGCGACGAACGCTGTAACTACACCTGGTCCTCATATTTCTGTTGAGCTAGCAACTATTCAGAGGCAGTGTGAGGACAATGAAAATAGGCTTAGGAGATCAAACTTGTTGTTCTTTGGGTGCTCAGATAATTCAATCGAGACGTGGGGTCAATCTGAAGAAAAAGTCGTCGAGTTTTGCGCGCAGAAGATGGGGATTCAGTTAGACACGTCAAATCTTGAACGATCGCATCGCCTAGGCAGATATCAGCCGGGGAAAAACAGGCCTATCATCGTCAAGTTCGCCAGATACAAAGACAAAGAAAGCATTTTGGCCGCCGGATTTAAGCTTAAAGATACCCCTTTTTCTGTACGAGAGGATTTTTCTCAGTCTGTGCGACTTGCCCGTAGAAAACTTTTCGAGTACGGGAGAAGTCTGAATGTACCATTTAAAGTTCGTTTTGATAAGCTACATATTAATAACAAACGTTTTTTCTTTCACCCGGAGTCCCAGTCTGTTGTCGAACTATTATAACAAAGTATTATAACATTATAAAGTATTATAACATTATAACAAAGGGCGTTGTTGGGACCTTTCTCCAGGAGTAATGGCACGGCACATACTTCTAGAGTGAACAAACAAACAGAGACAACACAAGTTGTAGCTGTCCTCGGTCGGCCAGGAAACAGCATAATTTTGCTAAACTCACCAGCAGCTGGGGTTGCCGAAGGAGACTACTCTGGAGAACCTGGGGGAAGTTAGGCTCCGTAGAGCACCGCTTTGAACTTGGTGGGGGCCTCAGGAGGACACGCGCCAAGAATCGACAGAGACGGCACTAGTGGTAGGTTAGCCTCAGTTGACCTGGATAGAGTATCGGACTGGCAAACTCACCAACAGCTGCGTTCGCTGTTGCAGACTGCCCCGAGGAGAAAGCTACGCTCGGACATTGTTGGGGTACCTCTGGAGAACACGCACTCCTAGAATGGACAGTGATGGCACTAGTTGTAGATGTGCCTCGGTCGACCACGAAACAGTATCGGACTGCCAAACTAACGAGCAGCTGCGGTTTCTGCAGCAGACTGTCCTGGCGATGTTTCATTACTGTGGGCATTGCCTCGTGGTGTAGTGTTCAGGCTTTGCTGGGAGTGTCTTGGGGACTTTGGGGAACCAACTGAAACAAATAAATGGAACTGAATTTCGTTAAGGGGCAACAGAAATCATCAGTTTGTGCATCAAATTCGTATTGTAAAACTAATCTGTCGTGTCGTACAGAAAAGAAAAAATATATAGTTGTGTGATATGTGGCACATTCAAAGTACATTTCCAGTTCCCTTGAAGTGGTGGTTTACTCACTTGGTTGAAGGTAACGAAAAAAGAAATGCCTGGGAGAGCCTCTTTCCTCAATTTTTTTTTCTCGCATTTATTTTACATGATGAATGCTTCGAAAGCGAAACGAAGTGGTCCTGCAGTATATTGAAAAATGGCGGATTCTAGTGGCGAGCACATTATGTAACGCCACCTAAAATGCCCGTTTTTGAAGACCTTAGGTTAGCCTGCCGAAGACGTGGACGTGAAGTCTGCGCTGCCAGAGCTGCTGGCGCGAGCGTGGGGTCGACCTCAAATGTTTTATTTGCTTGCATTTAGGTTTCAATAGGACAGCGACCCTATTGTGCCCATATTGACGCTACGAGAGCACTTTAAAAAAGGGTGTATTATTACACCCTTTGTCCCATATAATACACGCCAAAACTTCAGTTCGACGTACAGCGCACTAACGTCGATCTGACGGTACTGACTTTCACGAGAGGCTTGATGGCTGTGTGGTACAACTTAATTAAATAGTTAATGTACGTGTTACTGACTACAAAAAAAATCGGTGTTGTCTTGGCCCTTCTGCAAAACCTTAGTGTTTTCTTTCTGTGGTTTTCGACAGTACTTCAGCTATTTAAAAAATTATATCGCACCGTTATCAAGACCCTCGTAATATTTGGTACCGTCTGTTCGACTAAAGTGCGCTTTACGTCGAACTAAAGTTTTGGGGTGTATTATATGGGACAAAAGTGTGTAAGATGATACTCTTTTTTTAGAGTGAGGGAACGCACTTTGAGCGGCTAAGCACACACGCTTGTGCAGTAAAAGTGTCATCAAAGAAAACACACTCGGGCTTCTTGCACTGGCTTCACTCGCACTTATGTTGAAACGGGGTATTCGCGACTCCATAGAACTATAGGAGGCGCGCTGGTCAGGCAAAATGGCGGACAAAAGGAGGTCGTTTTCGTCGTTCAGCACGTGGACCACCATAAAGTTCTTGCACTGCAGCGTAAAATTGGTGCTAGATATATAAGCAAAGCAATTTTTCGACGGTAAAAACTTTCTTTTAGTCAGTGCGTAGAAATGACATGGCGGAATCATAAAAATAATTGATGAAAACGATGTTTGCTTGAAAGCTGCCTACGAGAATCAAGCAGCGAAAGCAGACAACAGAGTCGAAACGACCTCCCCTCTTGAGCTTCTCGGCGTTGCCGCTACGTGGCGTCGATTTCGCTGGGGTCGCCAATAGATACATTCACATGCTTGCGTCCAGAGCAGCGACAGCTTTGCAAGCTATGAACTTTGTGCGGAACAAAGTATGGTACGAGAGCACGCACGCGCTGCTTGACGAACGAACGTAGTCTGCACGCACACGTAAGTGCGAGCGACGACGATGCTACTGGCACGAGAAAGAGCAGGCCCTTTTGAACGACGCTTACTTCCACGGCACGGGCGTCCGTGAATGCCAAGTCGGCAGTATTGTGCTCGCTGTTACATCGCTTGCACTTACGGTGGAGTGGAGTACATAACTCGCTCTAAACAGCCGTCTCTTTGCATTCTGGATAGCTTTATACAGAGCACCTATTTCGCATAATTTTGCAGCTCCAATCGGTTTGGAATCTTTTCGATCGATACGGTGAAGCAGGATCTTCCTCCGAGGTACATCTTTTGTTCCCGAAGGAACACTGAAATGCTTTTCGGATGTCTTTTATACAAGCGGAGCAGCTCGTCAGCTGCGGCGTAGCAACAGCTCGGAAGAGTAATGGCGGCCAGAAGTCCAAAACCGAAAGCAGGATGTCACGTGACTTGACTGGCCTGTAGTGTGCGCAGTGGCTTGTTGAAACGATTTCGCCATTTTTCTAAGGATATAGGGGCTCGTGCATGTTGTAAGGTGGAACATCGGGCCCGGACATCTTGTGTAGAGATGTCGACAGGCATAGTGTAACTTATATAGGAGGCACTGGTTCCACTTAGCTTGCCTACCGCAGTTAACTGAGGAGGGTTCACCCCAATAGAGTTAAAGGTGGTGACGTCCGCCGCACTGCCACCGATGGCCAGCGCCAGCGAGGCACTTACTATTGAGGGAAATTGGGGGAGGTACCTAGAACATATTGTAGCAGCAACTATTGTCGGGAAAGGTAGGATTCGGGAACTGAGTGGCTGCTAAAACGATCACACCTTGTCGCGGAAGCACACGCTCGGCGAGCGCGGCAGGTGCCGATAAGACTTTTGTTATCCTTTTCTTGCTTGGATTCGTGTGAAAAACTCTGATCATCGTTTCTTTACAAAAACACAATAATAAAAAACTTAGTTATATTTTGTGTTAAACGTTGATAGTGACTGAAAATTGTGCGTATAGGTCATTTGCATTACTTTTTTTGAATGAAAGGTAATGTGACATAAGTTTTGGTTTTGTGCCGGTTTCAACTGGGATGTGCTATATCCGTGCTTCCAATTCAACCTCGAAACAATGTTTTTAACGGTTATTTTGCACTAGAAAGTATTATAATCTCAAGAAGTGTAGTATTTATTTTTATAGTTTTATAAAGCGCAGTTTTTCTCAAATTATTGTTTCTATCACGTCTGCCACGTGAAGCGTTTCTCATCTGGGATTAGGAACCCTAGAGTCTCTGTATGGGTTCCCAGAGTAAGGCATTCCTTTTCTTTTTGCGTTTTGCCGACAACATACTCACTCTAGCCGATCATGTTTTGGCTTGGTGAGCATCATTGGACGGTAGCGATCACGTGACACAAGCACTGCTAGACTCACCTCCATTAGCGCTTCAAGCGGCTCTAGTCGCCCCCTTCTTGGGTCCAGCAAACAGCTGCACCACGCACGCTCTGCTGTTCATCGAACGCGCGTTTTCGCGCCGTGTTTTACACGTGGTTACCGACGTCAAAAGCAAGGAGGTTGTGTACTTAGTGGCACAATGCCTGCTTGTTGCGCTTTTGGGTGCAGGAGCAGGTCGGAGGATGGAAAGAGACTCGGATCCCGTTTAAAAAGAACGCAACTGCAAGACGGAGGAAGAAGGCTTGGCTGGCCATAGCAAAACAGAGAGATTTCGAGCCCACTCCAAGAAGCAAGTTTGTTGAGGCCAGTGCCGATTACAACTGGTTCATTCCGCGTATCGCTCGTTGCCTCGTAGTCGAACAGGCGTCAACTGCGTTCGGTTTCGCACGAGCGACGCTCTTGCGATGTTCTTGCGACGCTCTTAAGCCGGTGTTGGGTCAGATCTCTCGCTGTCGCATATCGTGTCACTCAATTTTAGATGTGTAGCAAACCTAGCTAGTCCATCGAAGGTCGCATGCATGCGGTTGCTTTTTGAAGTGACATCCGAGATAAAGCGGGTCCATGTGAAAAATTGCTTTCATGCAGTGTACACTCTCGCTACTTTCGTAGTTTCGTTAAATGGTTCTGAATAACATTTAGGTCGCAGTGTTTTCTGTTCAGATTGCCTCAACATGCTGCGTCTTTTTATTAGAGTGACCTCTAGGATCACTTCGAAGAGTCTCAATTCGAAACGCATAGAGCCGATGGCAGAAACATCCTCAAGCAGAGCGCAGTCCCTACGCTTCTTGGCGCTGGACTTGTCATCGCAACCAAGCAAAAAAGGGCCGGAGAGGAAATTATGTAATGTAATGCTAATTATCTATGGAACCTACTCACAGCACCACAGAAGCTTTTGCGTAGCCCATTGACCAGTTTAAATAAAGCTGTTTCAACACGCTCCAATGCATGTCACTATTGCATATATAATCCCCGTCGACCCGTGGACCCAAGATGGCGGTGTCATGGTTTCGGTTTGAGAGCCGCGCCGCGGTTCTAAAACGAGCCTTTGGAGTTTCCTTACTCTGGGAACCCATACAGTGACTCTTGTGAACTATATGTACCCTGTATCACCGGACAACTTAGTTAAGCTCAGTGACAGGTGGGAGATGCTAACGATCGTTGGCTCAATGATCGTTGAAATACTTCATTATTGAAGGTCGAAACTGCATCGCAATTAAATATTCAAATCAATCAATCAATCAATCAATCAAGCAACCGATTTATCTTAGTTCTGCAGTGATTGTGTGCCCTGGTATGGTGAAGATGTTTCATCGAATAAATTCGGCTTTGCTGTCTGAGATGGTATATCATTGTCGATGCTGATTTCCGCTACTATGCGATGGCGAATGTTTTTGTCTGTTTAAAAAGAGTAATCCGGTATAAAAGATAAGCATTCTAGCCTTTTATATTTATTATGATTAATAATATAATTTCTGTCGCTTGTTTTTCTGGAAAAATGCAATGCCTAATTACGAAGGATTAAAGTGAAATTGATGACATTCATGATTGAATACCCTACTAAGAAACAATATGCCCCCATAAGACCAAATTCACAAAATACCCCACGAAAGACCCATATGATTAAAAGCTGGAAATTAAGGGGTTTTATCGAGAGATTTCCCAATTTCAGGCAGTTAAATACAATCTTCCTCGTCTTATACACGTATTATATGAACAAGACACAGGAAAGTTTATCTACGCTGCGTGTCACATTTATTTATATAATATATCACAGGTTACAAAATTACTATACACTGGTGAAAGCAACGAATGCCATTTATGTTCCACCTAACAGGGAAAGTATGATGGACAACCATAGCCGAACACCAATTTTACATGTACGTTCTGAATTGATGAGAATGCATGTAATATGTCACAGGGTTCTTTGACATCATAAAATGGAATATTGGTCACATGCATGCACTGACTTTCCTTTGTTAGGGATGTGGAACGTAACAGCGCAAAAAGAACGAGAACAACGGAAAGGAACACACAAGACATACAAGTGCTGACTCGCAACTGCATTATAATACACAAAGAAAGAAGACCCAGTGTGTTCTCTGCCTTTCAAGCTGTCTCTCCGTCGCGCTCTTGTAGTTCAGCCTTTCTGATGCTTCCATCTCCTTTCTTTGTGTATTATATTTCAGTTGCGAGTCAGCGCTTGTGTGTGTTGTGTGTCGATTTCCTTTGTCCTCGTTCTTTCTGCACTGTTACCTTCCGCATGTCTTCATACAATCTAGCCCGACTCACCACCCTTTTAGTAGTGTATAGCGCCATCTAGAGCGCTCCATGCAGATCGACTGCGATACTTTGGCTGTACCGAATTTGACAACACGAATAAAAAAAAGTTCGAGTGAAAGTACGTAAAACCACGGTAAAGGTAGTCGCCATTCTTCGGATTAGCGAGGCGAAATGGCGAGTTTCACGAAGTCAAATGTTTGCTTAGTAAGGAATTAAGTAGAAGCCTTCACTCGGTCGAGATACTCTAGAACATCTTAGAATGGATGCTTGGGCGAGTTGGATATTCATATTGTAGGAGAAGCGCAGAAGGAAACTCAATCACAGAGAAATTGCAGGCACACCAAAAAAACGGTCACTCAAGTCGCGCTGACTTACAACTCAGCAAACTCAGGACTTTTGGGCATCCACTGCCGTGACTGTGGGTGCACTGCGGACTTTAAAGATAGCGCCGTAATTGGAAAGAACCATCACCAATTAACACGTGAGATAATAGAGGCAGCTAACATCATAAAAAAGAGTGACACATGTGTTAGTAGTCCCTCCATAACGCTTACTGAAAAAGAATTGTTATTTCTTGACTCTCGAAGGTGATGTGCGATAGAGATTGCTGTTTGTGTTGTACAAAAGAGAACGAAGTGAGACAAATTAATACGGGTAAAAGAAAAAGAAAGAAGGCGAAAATACAATTTGAGTTGTAAGTCAGCGCGACTTGAGTGACCGTTTTTTTGGTGTGCCTGCAATTTCTCTGTGAGTGAGTTTCCTTCTGCGATTCTCCTGCAATACTCTAGAACATTTGATTTTATGCATAAGAAGGATTTTACTAAATATAGTTCAGTCGGAGATCGATTGAAGAAAAACCCGCGGGGACAAATAAAAACTAAACCTGAAAGACCTGAGCTCAGTTCAATAACAACTGCTGTTTAGTTCCACAATAGACGCCAGAAGTACATGTTTGTAAACATATTTCACTTGCATTTTTTATACGGGCCACTTCCGATTGTGGAAGTTGCGATCTCTTAGAATATAAACTCTCATGACTTCTCTGCTTGACCAATGGCCTCTTCAAACGGCAAATTCAAAAGACATTTAGCTAAATGTCAATTGGATGAGCGGCGACAAATCAGGTCACAAATAGAACGATCTCACGGCTCGGCACGCACTGTTTGTACTCTTTTTAATTGCCTTCGATGGAAATGCCATTTAGAATAATCCCTTGCAGAGATTAATCGTAACGTTTCGCGGTCATTCTACGTGAAGTTTGCGTACATACAACAAGTAATTTAAGACATTGTAACATTTAATACCGTTTATGACTATCTCTGTAGTGTTCTTGCGATACCAAACCAGTAATAGTTATACATCAAGATGTGAAGGCACTGGCATATAAGAAAATTTTCTTATCGATTTAATTTCTTACTTTGACTTTTTTACTCCGAGCATTTACCTTTAACTTGACTTCCGCTACATGCATGAATCGTATTAGGAATGCCCCGCTGGCATTAGGTCTCCGCCGGAGCCACAGTAACATCCTAAATAATAGAAACGTACTAAGGTACTCTTCTTTTCTTATATCTAGTCACTTGTGTTTTTTTTTTGTGAGGGGGTTATCAACAAAACAATGATTCCTTCGTAGGGCTTTACTCAATTGAAGAAAGAAAATCCCCCAGCCACCTAATATTAAAAACTCAGACAAAAAAAAAACATCCTGACTTGGGAAGCTGGAAAAAATATAAAACTAATACAAACTTGATTAAAGCACCTCCGTGCCAAAGAGAGTTGGATACAAAAATTAATTTCCGGGAAAACGCTTTTGCTATTTGACCCGACGTCGATGCGTATGACGACAACGTGGAAATGAGGCGAGCGAAGGGTAAGGCGTATGTTGTCTCAATCGAATCCCCCCAACTGAACTTCTTCATTTGGGACAGTTTCATTCCTCTCTCTCTCTCTCTCTTTTTTTTAATCTACGTTCCCTTTGTTTCATAACCAGGTCGTTTTGTTTTTCACCCACCCAATACCTCTGCCGGTGCTTCGTCAAAGCTTAGCCCTGTCGATCCTTCTCATTTGCCCAGTGCGAATGAGAGGTACACGAGTGCCGCGGTTCTCACAAGCGATATTTTCTGCAGGGGATGAACGGTTGTCGAGCGGGTCCTATCATGATAGAGCGGTTCCACAAAGTGTATTTTCCTTCTTCGGCAATCCACAATCAAAACATACCATGACTGCTCATGGGGGTAGTCTGTGAAGCTCCTTGGAATACCGCCACGTCATAGGCCTCTAAGAAGCAGCGTCAGTTCGCGGCAGTATTGCTCGCTCGTGGAGTTACATAGTGATGAATGTGAGGGCAAAGAACTCTAACGAATTTACTCCGTTGTATATGTTACAGCTTCCACAGTACTTCGCAGCGTGCATTCCACGCAATCAAGATCGCCGTTCTTTTCAGGAAAAAGGTAGGAGTTTGATCTGAAGTTCTGGGGACCTCTGTCAGGCTAGCCATACACCCGCCTCCTTTTCTGGGTTGCGTTGTGAATAACACGTTTGCAAATGGCAAACAGTTATTATCTTGTATATACCACGGCTTGCAAGTGTCGCCATTGTTGGATACCTAGGTTTATTTCCACTTACTGGTTCCCTCGAGCTACTTCTTCTGCGGTGTGACACGAGCACCGATGAACCGAAAGCTCGCTTTAAATTGTTTTACGCTTTGCAAAGTCTATAAATTACACCCTAACATCCTTAAAAGGGTGCTTTGGAAACAATGGCACCCTATGTAATTGTTTTTGAAGCCAGCATTACACCCTACAAAATCGTGGAACGAAGTAAGGGTATAATGATTCACAGATTTACGTTTGACAGTGAACGACAGTGTTACGACCGCTTGTAACATTATGATCAGAGAAACACTGGCACAATCGGTCAAACAGCTCTAGAATACTTTCGACCCGCGTATAACAATGCTGGAGGTTTTGTAGTATTCGGAAGATGAAATCTACGAAGGTCACTTATAACATATTCACATTTATTTTATGCTCATGGTGAAATCAGTAAAGATATGCAGATTGGTATTGCACCAAGACTTCTCTATAGATGGCACCAAAACGTTATTCTCATCATATGCAGTAACGAGCAGTCGTAACGCGGTCGGTGAGAGTCAACTGTAAATGTGCGAAAGAGCAACGTTTTCTGTATCAATCGTAATACGTAGGGTACCGGAAATGAAAATCAATTTCTGCTGTAGAACAGAGTAAAAAAAAACATGCCTGAAGTGGTTGCAGCATGCCGGTATTCACTCATGCATAAAACAAAGATTCTGGGTAAAGTTGAAGCCCGTTTAATTTTCTCTGATTGCGCATACTGCTCTCTGGCTGTTAATGAGGCCTCGTATGCTACAATAAAACTTTATGCGATGAACTGAGGTCTTGAAATAGTGACGCCCAAAAAAAGTGTATTATTAAAACAGCTGTAACATGCTGTAAACATTCCATAAAAATCGTGTGTACCTTGAGCTAAAACGCCATTTGGCTACCATGATGGTTGTAACTTCTTCCACTGTCTTGAAGACTTGAAGCAGCCGCCAGATCGCGGACCGTCGGCAGCTTGGTGGTTACTGCTTGTATAGCGTCATGGATGGCCTGTAGCTCCATGACAGGAGGGTCGACTTTCTGAGATGCATATCGCTGATGCCGCTTAAGGCAAGTGTGTGTGGAGCTGAGGAATGAGAATCGGCCGCCGCCTGGGAGAATCGCTGCATCCGTGTAAACTCGAGAGTGGTCGTCGTATTCTGTTTTTGGGTAGGGACGTTGGGAGGGTATGGCCCCCCTCCCCCTGATCTCCACGTCGTAACTTTGTCAGCGTGTTGGTGGTAATGTGGTGAATTTTCATTGTGGTATTGTCTCCGACTGTACGTCCAGCGGGGGCCAGGTTGAAAACGCGCATCTCGCGCAGCACCCGCAAGTACAAACTATGGTTTAATTTATTTTGTCTGTTCTCGTTAAGTGATGGGTTCCGTGATTGTTTCTAGCCTCCCGTGTTCTTGAAGGATGGGAATCGGAGTAACGCGAGGTGGCGCCGCGATGGCGCGTATTGTGTCACGATTAATGGTTTCCGATTGGCACCACTGTGCCGCCGCTAGTTGATGGAATTGCGCTTGGTATATAATTCCCGGTTGAAAGATGTCACGCAACAGCCGTTGAGCGATCTCTGTACGAGTACCACCTGCTTTCGGTGCTGTGCGTCGAATGAGATAGAGAGTGGTAGCAGATGTTTGCTTAATATTTCGGAGCAATTGAATTCCGGTTACAAACAGGTGAATATCCAGGCCCAGTATCCGGACATTCGTATTCTCAGGCATTGTTATAGTACCCAGCTTGAGCAACTGAAAGTGAGCCTGGGTGGATTTCTTATGTCCCCTCTCGTTTGCTACCACAACGTAGCTGAAATTTTGTGAAGAAATTTCCAGCCCGGCTCATTGTGAATAATTCAGAAGAATGCCAAGGGTTTCTTGGAGCTGCTTGGCTTGCCTACAGACGTCCTTGTGACTCGTCCATAAAGTAACGTCGTCAGCATAGACGAGAAATTTTACATCCGGAACCCGATGGAGTTGCCATGCTACAGATATGTGTGCAATGTTAAAAAGAAGCGGAGCGAAAACGGAGCCTTGGGGAACTCCCCTATTGGATGTAAAGCATCCTTCCTGCTGTTCATCCACCCTTATAGCAAATTTTTGATTCTGAAGAAAGGAGTATACAAATCGTGTGTTACGCGGAGGAAGCCTCAGCTCTATACGTTGGTCATTATGACTTTGTGGGCAATATGGTCATAAGCTTTGGCAATGTCTAAAGCAACCATTGTACGTTCAGCCTGGCTATGGGGTGACACCTGTATGATGTCCTCCGCCAGAAGCGACAGGCCTTCCTCAATACCCAAGTACTGTCAAAAGCCAATTTGTGCGGTTGGATATTTCCAGTGGGTCTCGAGCCACCAGGATATTAGTGTGGCCAGCATCCTCTCTAGAAAATGCAAATCGTGTGTGTAAGTGAAATCGGTCGTAACGTTTGGAGATTGTTCTGTGTCTTTCCTGGCTTCGGGATAAGGACGACAATATAATGTTTCCATTTAGAGGGGATAATCTTCTGTCTCCACACTTGGTTGATAGCCGGTAGTTGAGCGTCAAGAGCCTGACCTTTCAGGTTTTGGAACATTTCAGTAGATACACCATTTTGACTGGGGGTCGTGCGTTTCTGAGCAGTTTCAATCGCCGCAATGTCCAGCGATGCTAAAAGAACTAGATATATCTGACTGACAGTTACAATTAGACTCGTCAATATCGGGACACTGTATGGGTGACGCCTGCACATATTTGGGGAAGAATCTTGGAGCTGTATAGGTCGCAAAATCTTTCTGTGTGCTTTGGTGTGCGAGACGAACACACGCAGCTGGTTCGGGTTGTTTTTTCCTCGCGCCTTTGAGAAATACCTGTCACCAGAGAGCTTTGTTTCCAGTTCCGGTCCCAAGGCTATCAGACCACTCATACCCCTGTGGTCTGGAAAGCTGTTTATCATGCAGGCGCGCTTCGACCGCAAGGTCTACGGATTGTCGTCACCGACGGAAATCTGTAGGCCTCCATACAATCCCAGGCAGCACAGGCTGTTGGGCCAATATTGGAAGAGCATTGGCAAAAAAAGGTCCAATGATGGTCCACTTTAGCCAATCTGCTCCCAGTATTGTCTATGCCATTATATAAAATATTCAGTGATGGCACAGCTTCTCCAATGACCAACCAATATTGGAAGCACATTGGCATAAAATCGGCAATCTTGGCCTGTAAGTTCCATTCGCTTGCGATTATTGGATGAACACTGGTAAAACATGGGCAATGTTGGCCTAACAGTTCGATTTGCTTGCGAATATTGAATGAACACTGGCCTAAAAAGGGTAATGTTGGCCTGTCAGTTCTACTGGCTTGCGAATATTAGATGAACACTGTTATAGAATGGGAAATCTTGGCCTGTCAGTTCCATTGACTTGCGAATATTGAATGAATACTGGCGTAAACCGGACAATGTTGGCTTTTGACTTCCCTTGGCTTGCTGACATTGGATGAATACTGGAATAAAATTGTCATGTTGGCCTGTCCGTGCCGTTGACATTCCAATATTTGATGGGGACTGGCATAAAATGGACACTGTTGGCTTGCCTGTTCATTGGTTTGCCAATGTTGGATAAACACGAGCTTATAATGGTTACTGTTGTCCTGTTGGTACTATTGGCTCATCGTCATTTCAAGAACACAGTGGCATATAATGGTCAGTGTGTGTTAGTCTGACAATACCATTGGCTTAATAGTGTAAGCATGTTAAAACAGGCTGGTTTAGGCGTGTTCGTTTTACCTCAACAAGATGAAATTGCTCGAGCGCTTGTCAATTTTACGTTATTTTGTCAAAGCGCGATTCAGGTGCTTTCCTGCAAAGTAAACAAGACAATAACAAGGTACAGAACTTAATGGCGATGTTTTGTTTCATTACTGTGCACATTAAGAAGTCACCAGCGATATGGGTTCATCAGGACCGCCGACTGGAAGAAAAAGAAAAACGATGTCCGCGTTATAGAGTCAACATAGTAGATTATTATATTGACTCTACGATCTTGACAGAAAAGCTTCGTACCCTAACTGCGGGCTAATCGACTGCACCTCGTGTCAGGTGAAGAACTTCTTTGCGATTGACTCGAACAAGACACTATCCTGAAATGTTGTTATACAATGACGGCTCTATGACTTTTACGGCACTACTGGTGCCACAACAAGAGCCCTAATGCCTCCTACATGGCGCCAAGGCACTGATAGCAGACGACAATGTTGGTCTTGATTCAGAGTCCAGCCGGATTGTCTAGCCGGATGTTGGTATAGATTTAGAGTCTAGCCCTTTTTCCGCATTTGATTTATCATTGTCTCTTTAATTTTGACATTAGGCTCCGAGCTGATTTCGGAGCTTCGTGTCTATCAGTCCCTTTTCGTCCTCTTGCTGTAGAGTTATCATCTTTAAGCAATCTCTACTACATTGGTTTTAGGAAACCCGGATAGCAAATACCAGCAGAGACAAACAAAAGAATTTGAGAGAGAAAAGTGTGCAGGGGAGGGTCACGTCGCGCCGACGGCATGGGAACGGCTTCGGAAAGGGCGAGAGAGGGTATTGAAAGAACAGTTCCCCTCCCGTTTTCCCCACGCCGTAACTAGTCTCTCCTGGGCCCGTTTGCTCGAAGCACTAACCGCGGCTAAAGTTAGCCGCAGTACCTAGGAGAGGGATTTTGAAATCACGTGACCGTTTCGCTAGGGATGCGGGGAAACATGGCGGTGTCCCAGTGAGTGAGCGCCGCTCGCTTTGGAACTAATATGTCGTTGTAGCTGCAATATCGGGCGCGTTAGTGAGCAACGAATGGTGCAGGAGGCTTTCGCTTTGCCTTACCTCACCTAAATTGCAAAGCATAAGCAATGACCTCGCCGTATTTTTTAGATAGTCTTTCTATTCTGGCCATTCCTAAGCCGAAATGAACGCGATAATTGTTGGCATGGCAACGTCTTTGGAAAGCGGATTGCCTTGACTTTATCCGCCGGGTATTGATAGCACACAAAAACAGACAGCGTCCCCAATAGACATTTTTCTAAATTACCCAAGCATCGAGGAGAACGCTGGAAGTGTAATTCTACGGTCGGCGCGCGCTGGCCTTCCTCTTATTAAAGATTCGAAGTAAATATACATAATCAGGCTTTGACGAACGCGCGTAAAGGCAAACTTTGTTTTAGACTTTTTGCTTTAGAACAATTACTACGGCAGACGCCAGCACGTGCAACGCGTGTAACTACACTCGTAGCATGCACCTCGGTGCTTAGGAAATTTAGAAAAAGGTTTATTGAGACGCTGTCTGTTTTTGTGTGCTATCAATACCCGGCCGATTGAGTCAAGGCAATCCGCTTTCCAAAGACGTTGCCATGCCAACAATTATCGCGTTCACATAGGCTTAGGAATGGCCAGAATCGAAAGACTATCTAAAAAGTGCGGCGAGGTCATTGCTTATGCTTTCCGATTTAAGTGAGGTAAAGCAAAGCGAAAGCCTCCTGCACCATTCGTTGATCACTAACGCGCCCGATATTGCAGCTACAATGACATATTAGTTCCAAAGCGAGCGGCGTTCACTCACTGGGACACCGCCATGTTTCCCCGCATCCCTACCGAGCCGGTCACGTGATTTCAAAATACCTCTCCTAGGTACTGCGGCTAACTTTAGCCGTGGTTAGTGCTTCGAGCACACAGGCCCAAATCTCTCCTTTGTGAACGAAGAGGACTCGGCGTCCTTGAGGGAGGTGGACACTGTGCATTCCTAAGCTGACAGGGCCGGGAAGCTACGCGCCGGCCAGACCAGTCATCACCTGTAACCACGCTCTCTGCGCGTGGTTACAGGAGAGAGCGTGATCACGTGATTAAAAATAGACCTGCAATTGGTCTCACCGAGCCTCTTGGCTTCCTCTACACTCTCAGTTTAGGGATGATGGAGTCCCGCCCACGAAACACGCACACAGGCACGCGCACGCACACAGAAAGTGGGATCGCGTGCACCAAGGCCACACGATAAGGTTGTGGCTGGAAGACGGTGGGGACGGTCTCCTCAATTTCCAACACGCGCATCCGCGAACTGCAACTGGGCAGATGTGCTTCGCAATTTATGCATGTTTTTTTGTATTTTTTTTTGTGGCAGAAATAGCTCTTTTCCTTAAGGAACAAGAATGGCAAGATAATCATGCGGATATCAGGACACCGTGGTGTCCGTTTATAAGTTGTCTGAGTGCATTTGATTGCTTAGCAGACTGTTATTATCGGGAGAAGCGGCTCGGCATCTCCATTATCTACGCTACACTATACTGAAACCGGCAACAACCGTGGTTCTAGAGTTCCGATCACCGAGCAGCGCATTTCGTTTTCGTGCTAAGTGCGATCCTCAACATGCGGATTGCCAAGACCATTGATATTCTTTCGGCAGCGCCTACACACCGGTGATCTTCCTTTGTTCTGTGCATACATGTGATCACTACCTTCGACGGACCGAAGACACGACGGACCGCCAACTCTTCCCTGTGAGTGACAAGGAGAAGTCCTCCTGACCATTATGGATAGGTATTCTTGCTACGCAATGTACGTTTTGTCACTATCCGATGAGTTTGAACCGTGTCGAACTCTGTGCCAGGAATCTCCGACGAGTTCAACGTGTAATCCCCAGCGATCGGCCCAGAATGCCCTGTACAGCACTATTTGTAAGTGCTTTTTATTCGAATAGACCATGAGAGACGTTCTGATTGGCTATTTCTGTGTTCGAAGTCATTTTTTTCATTTTTCTTGTTACATTATGTCTGTCTTCTTGGCGGTAGATGTGTGCTGTAGTAAAAAATCAGCAGAACCCATCCTTTGGGAATGATTATCTACGTTAAGGCGAATAGCATCAAACGGTGCGGAGTTATGCGCGTTCGTCAGGTGGCCGGCACACTCTAGATACGCCAGCCCACTCTTGAGGCGATTCTAAATTTGTTGACACTTTCACAGCCCTGCGCACGATCTCCGCAGCCCAGCACGTGCGTTTGTGCCACTTAGGAAGGCGAGCAAAGCACGCGCCATACGCACAAACACTCAAAATGGTACCGACCAGACTTTCTGGCGTCTCAGCTAGTCTCAACCAACGGTACTCTAAACGGTTGTTTATATCTTTACCATAGGACGCGCTTTACAGCGCTGTCACAGCTACCGATGCGCGCGCGTTCCATGCACGAGGGCTCATTCCGCTCTCGTGCTAAGCCTCACGAGAGCGGAATGAGCCCTCGTGCATGGAACGCGCGCGATGGTAAAGATATAAACAAGTTTTTAGAGTGCTTTGAATGACTGCCTTCTAGATCTCAATAAAGAAAAAACTGCCTTCATAGCTCTGTGGTTAGCGCGTCTGCCTGCTGATCAAAGGGTCAACGGTTCGAATCCCGCCGGCGCCGGTCTTTTTTATTTATTTATCGACCCGCGGCGTAAGAGGTTAGATAGCCAGATAGATAGATAGATAGATAGCATAGATAGATAGATACATAGACGAAAAGTGCGTGAAGTATCCAAAGAATGCTATTCGCATTAAAAGTCCTCCCGGTATCTCCAAAGCCGAATACCACAGAGCGTTGAGTAGTCCTTATTTGCCAAGGTTCGGCTTGTTGGGTGAGAGTGGAGTGTCAGTTATGTCACCGCGCTCTGCGAGTGTAATTGCCACTAATTGTCTTTACAGTATAGGCTATTTTAGGTGCGCGACTTATTTTAAATTCTTAATTGATTCAAGCATTAAGTTATGTTCAACTGTCATGTTCTTACGTATAATGGGGCATTTATTGAACTGTTAATTTAGTAGTGCGTTTGACACTGCTGAGCTGAAGAGGGAGGCCAGCGGTTGGATTTATAAATTTAACTAATATGGAGGCAATATGGGTACTTTTATAACTACATATTGCCGTGCCGCAAAAACCGTAAACCTTAAAAACTTTTTTTAGAGCGCAGCTCTTAGGCGCCCGTATTTGGCTTGAGCGGCGTCGCCGTCGCCGTCGCCGTCGCCGTCGCCGCAATCGGCTAGCGCGGTGCATCATGGGAAATATCCCATAATGCACCGCGCAGAAAGGAGGAGGGAGGAGGAGGGGGAGGAGGAGAGAAGGAGGGGAGGAGGAAGGAGGAGGTGGGGGGAGGATCTGGGGGAGGGAGGAGGGAGGAGTAGGGGGAGGGAAAAGGAGTAAGGGGAGGAGAAAGGGGGAGGGGGAGGGAGAAAGAAGGGGAAAAGGAAGGAGGAGGATAGCAGGTGGAGGAGGAAGAGGGGGAGGGAGGAGGAGGAGGAGGGAAGGATAAAGGAGGAGGGGGAGAAGGAAGGGGAGGAGGTGGAGGGAGGAGGAAGGGGAGGAGGGAGGAGGAGGTGAGGAGGAGTATTTGCTAGGATGAGGAGTTGAGGAGGAGGGAGGAGGAGTTTACCCTCCCCTCAGTACCCTTCCCTCCTCCTCCTCAAGAGCTGCGCTCTAGTTCGGCGTTACAGGGAGTTGTAAACGGCTTTCATTTTTTTCAAATCAACGTTGAAATATCGGTGTGAATTTAAATGGCGAGATTGTAATTCTTAAGAGTTCTTAAAGCTAGGTGAAAGGTTGAGGGACGCCATGATGTTGCAAGCAGGGTGTTGGAACGAAATGTTTTTCGTTCCGGTTTTATTTTCGTTCCATACAAGAAAATTCCGTTCCGTTTCCGCTCCGGAACGAAAAAAATAATGCTCCGTAACGGCTCGTAACGGTTTCTTTCCATGAAAAAAAAAATCAGAACAAAAATTAAAAAAGAACGTAACGTTTATTTTTACACAAAAATAGATAATTCAGGCGATCTAGAGGAATCCGCGGAAACGACATTGCTTCTGAGATCATGTTCATTGCCTTGAGAATGAGATCATGATCAAGGCACCGAGCATGATCTCAGAAGCAGCACGTCATCAAGTATGCTCGGGGAAAGGCAAGACCTCTGGTCCTGTAAAATAAATTTCAGCGCCGAGAAGGCCCGCTCCACGTTGACTTGTGTGGCTGGCACACCTAGGGCAACTTTCGCTAAAGAATATAGTTCCGGTTGGCGTTCCTTCCGCTCTTCCTAAAATGCCAGTACATTTGTGGTTCTTGGAAGCCGTGGTTCTTTGTCCAGCATTTCCAACAAACATGCGATGTCCACTGGGCCTAGCCCACTTGCTTCAGGGTGAGCGCCAGCCTCAGCTTCCTTTTCCTTTAGCAACGCTTCGAGGGCATCTTGCAGCTCCGCTGGAGCTGCTGCCGCGCTTTCTTGGATGCATTTGTTGTCCTGCTTTGGTTGAAGGCCTGTAATTCGTTTCCAGGTCTTGCTCAGGTGCAGCCTTGCTTGGCATTTTCGCTTGGTGGTAAGAAGAAGGCGGTAGCGAGGGTCCATGTACAGTGCAGCGCAAAATATTCGTGTCGCAGAGATCTCGCTCCTCTTCTTCATGTACTTAACCAGGGCCTTTGCCTGTGGCGACAGTATCTTGGAGGTCTTTAAGACGCAGGTCAACCATGCATCATAAAAGTCTCCAGTTGTCAGCTGCTCTCTCTGAAGCGTCTTTGTGGCCACTTGTGCCGGCTCAAGGGACACCGTGAGCATTTCGACTTCTGCCCACATGCTTTCGATCCAGCTGGAGCGTTCTTCCTCCGCTAAAAGTCCTGGACAAAACCCTTCAATTCAGTCAAGCTGACCAACATATTCAACGTCGACATCCATCGTGTTGGGCCATCGATGACAGGCTTCTTTAGCCCTAGCTTCCTTATCAAGCCCATAGCACTCTGTACGTGGAGTTTCTTCACGAGCGCGCGACACTCCGCGACGATGGTGCAGGAACCAGACTCTTTGAGGGCAACAGTAACGGCCAGCTGAAGTGTGTGCGGCACACCTGACGCCTAATATCAAGCCTGTGTCATCGAGACCTGGAAGCTGAGTAACCTCTGGGTCGTCCAGCAGAGAGATTAAGCCGTAGGTTCCAAATGCGTGCTCGCCGCTATCGGCCTCTTCGTCTGAACTGCAGTCATCACTTTCATCACCAGCTTCACCTAGAAGACAAACAGCCTTAAGCATGTTAGCTCCGTTGTCGGTTCTTACACTGTACACCTGGCTGATGCTGAGGTCGTAGCGAGACAGTGTGCTTTTAACTCGAAACCTTAGGTGTTCCCGAGTGTGTCTGTCAAAAAGTTCTACATGGCCAGTGGCTGAAGAACTAGCCTTCCATTTTCCGCGTACTGTACATTGATTCCGAGCAAAGCCCGGTCAAGTCGGGACGCGCCGTCAATTTTGAGAGAAAGCGTCTTTCCTCTAAGCGACGAAGAAATCTCCTCTCGCTTGCTCTTGGCTTCTTCCTGGACTCTGTCCTTAACAGTCGCCGCTGTTATAGCCCATCTGGCGCCGAGTGCTTTGAGGACCGGATCAATAATCTGGCGAAAGCAGGAGTCATCGATAGGTCGGAACGGCCGTCCGTTTCTCGTCACGAGCTTGACGCAACTTTTCAATATGCTGTCCTCCGTTATTTCAAGCGAAACGCACATCGATGAAGTCGGCTGAAGCATGCTTGTTATGTCCACTTGCCTGAGCTTTGCTGCAGGAGAGTCTTCATCCCGGCCCGGTACAACACGCTTTGTGGACAGGGCTTTATCAGCAAGCAACTTGTCGTATGCCTCTTTGTGACGCCGCTGCAAATGGCACTCCAAGTTTCCGCCGTGGTCTCCAGAAACAGCGTGCTGGCAGTCTTCAATCAGACACGTCGATTTGTTTGAGACGCTGTCATAGCTGAAAAATCTTCGGGCGCGATTAGTTCTCTCGCGCCCCATAGGGATGAAGAAGTACACTTTTGCAACAGAGTCTTAGACTGCCGTATCTGTAGAAAAACAAAAGATGAACTTCTACAGCGCCGGGTCGCAAACTCCCCCACTTGCCGTGATCTGTTGTCTGTCTGTGTCGTCCGAAGAAAACGTGGAGGGAGAGGGCGTAAGAGCTAAGGAGAGCATTGCGAGCGCGTGGAGGCGTCGCGCCACCGCGCTCTCATTGGCGGGAAGCAATGGCGCCTTGAGTCATGTTTTTTGTTTCTCTTGTATTTTTTATCTTTGTTTTTGCTATGCTTGTTCGCCCGGAGTTTAGACGCGGGGGCGAGGGCTTGCTTGTCTTATCTTTAATTATGGCACAAACCAACGGCACTCTCTTCGCTGCGTGAAACGAATTACTGAAATACCTGATATTTTCCCTTGAACCGAAAACCGATAAGAAAATTTTTCGGTTTCACTCCGGAACAAAATAATAAATAACATTTCGATTACGCTTCCGTTCCGCCCAAAAATATCGCTCGCTCCCCGCGCGAAGAGCGGCCAGAGTCATCACCTAAATGTATTTCTTCCACCGTGGCCTAGGCCCACCTGGTTGCACAATTTTTAAATATTTTTATTCGATTTAAATAAATTATGAACTGTCAAACGTTCTTAGGAATTCATTTGCATGCTTTAATGATTTCTAAAGTGTCTAAATATGGTAAAATTGCTGCATTTATTAAATTTTAGTGTCAGAATGAAAACAGTGCTTGAGGAAAAGGGCAAGGGATTTGCTTGTTTCTCTGCACTGTTTTTGTGAGCTGGTTAGAACACTGGCTGAAAAATGGCATCCAATAATGACATAGACAATGAATGCAAAAGATAGTCAGTGTATTAGACTGGATGCCAATATCGGAATAGCCAATATTTAAGCCAATGTTGGAAGAGCCAGTGTGTAAGGCGCTGGATGCCAATGTTGGTTCAGCCAACGGTGAAACCTCTATGCCAATATTGGATAAAAAAGCGTAAACCACGTTGGTCCAACGTGGGCTAGAACGTTGGCAAACAAGTGGTCCAAGATTGGCACCAATGTTGGACCCCCATTGGATCGGGTGGTCTTTTCGAAAATGCCAACGTCAGACCAATATTGGGACCATCCTTTGCCAACATTGAGCCAACGGTGGTCCAACAATGGTGTGCTTCCTGGGATGGTTGTCACCGCTACCCCTACTGCCCACGTGTGGCTCCTGGGTCAAACCTGCGGGAAACGCAGAACACAGAAAGAAACCTGCCATATGAATTATACATGTATATCCGGAAGGCACAGATTTGTTCATTTCTTCTTAACTTTCTCGTTGTCCCTAACCCGTTCTCCTCTTCGCAAATAAGACCTATACAACTGTTAGACGGGCCGTTTTAAGAATCATTGAGACAACGACTAACGATTCGATCGCGATCGAGCTGTGTTACACGGCAGTGCCATTTGGCACGAATCAGCTAACGATCACAGAGTTCAACTAGCGCCTCCTATACAGTTACATAATGCTTGTTGGCTCTGAGCAGTGACAATAGGAAGGGAGAGGGCAAATAGTACGCGTGGCTTTCTTGTGGTGGAGTCAACTGGCGTTCAGCACAGACCTGTCGTGTAGTCAGGCCAACCAACTACACCCGCCGGCGATATGAAAGTGAACGCCGGACCGTCGACCGCTCCGTGCTATCAGCGCGATGACGCGGCTGCGCGTCACGCCCCGCTTTCTTATCGCGATATGAAGGTGAACGCCGGACCGTCCACCGCTCCGTGCTATCAGCGCGATGACGCGGCTGCCGTCACGCCTCGCTTTCTTATCGCGATATGAAGGTGAACGCCGGACCGTCCACCGCTCTGTGCTATCAGCGCGATGACGCGGCTGCCGTCACGCCTCGCCTCTTATCGCGATATGAAGGTGAACGCCGGACCGTCCACCGCTCCGTGCTATCAGCGCGATGACGCGGCTGCCGTCACGCCTCGCTTTCTTATCGCGATATGAAGGTGAACGCCGGACCGTCCACCGCTCCGTGCTATCAGCGCGATGACGCGGCTGCCGTCACGCCTCGCTTTCTTATCGCGATATGAAGGTGAACGCCGGACCGTCCACCGCTCCGTGCTATCAGCGCGATGACGCGGCAGCCGTCACGCCTCGCTTATCTATCGCGATATGAAGGTGAACGCCGGACCGTCCACCGCTCCGTGCTCTCAGCGCGATGACGCGGCTGCCGTCACGCCTCGCTTTCTTATCGCGATATGGTAAGGTGAACGCCGGACCGATCCACCGCTCCGTGCTATCAGCGCGATGACGCGGCTGCCGTCACGCCTCGCTTTCTTATCGCGATATGAAGGTGAACGCCGGACCGTCCACCGCTCCGTGCTATCAGCGCGATGACGCGGCTGCCGTCACGCCTCGCTTTCTTATCGCGATATGAAGGTGAACGCCGGACCGTCCACCGCTCCGTGCTATCAGCGCGATGACGCGGCTGCCGTCACGCCTCGCTTTCTTATCGCGATATGAAGGTGAACGCCGGACCGTCCACCGCTCCGGCTATCAGCGCGATGACGCGGCTGCCGTCACGCCTCGCTTCTTATCGCGATATGAAGGTGAACGCCGGACCGTCCACCGCTCCGGCTATCAGCGCGATGACGGCGTCGCACGCCTCGCTTTCTTATCGCGATATGAAGGTGAACGCCGGACCGTCCACCGCTCCGTGCTATCAGCGCGATGACGCGGCTGCCGTCACGCCTCGCTTTCTTATCGCGATATGAAGGTGAACGCCGGACCGTCCACCGCTCCGTGCTATCAGCGCGATGACGCGGCTGCCGTCACGCCTCGCTTTCTTATCGCGATATGAAGGTGAACGCCGGACCGTCCACCGCTCCGTGCTATCAGCGCGATGACGCGGCTGCCGTCACGCCTCGCTTTCTTATCGCGATATGAAGGTGAACGCCGGACCGTCCACCGCTCCGTGCTATCAGCGCGATGACGCGGCTGCCGTCACGCCTCGCTTTCTTATCGCGATATGAAGGTGAACGCCGGACCGTCCACCGCTCCGTGCTATCAGCGCGATGACGCGGCTGCCGTCACGCCTCGCTTTCTTATCGCGATATGAAGGTGAACGCCGGACCGTCCACCGCTCCGTGCTATCAGCGCGATGACGCGGCTGCCGTCACGCCTCGCTTTCTTATCGCGATATGAAGGTGAACGCCGGAAAGTCCACCGCTCCGTGCTATCAGCGCGATGACGCGGCTGCCGTCACGCCTCGCTTTCTTATCGCGATATGAAGGTGAACGCCGGACCGTCCACCGCTCCGTGCTATCAGCGCGATGACGCGGCTGCCGTCACGCCTCGCTTTCTTATCGCGATATGAAGGTGAACGCCGGACCGTCCACCGCTCCGTGCTATCAGCGCGATGACGCGGCTGCCGTCACGCCTCGCTTTCTTATCGCGATATGAAGGTGAACGCCGGACCGTCCACCGCTCCGTGCTATCAGCGCGATGACGCGGCTGCCGTCACGCCTCGCTTTCTTATCGCGATATGAAGGTGAACGCCGGACCGTCCACCGCTCCGTGCTATCAGCGCGATGACGCGGCTGCCGTCACGCCTCGCTTTCTTATCGCGATATGAAGGTGAACGCCGGACCGTCCACCGCTCCGTGCTATCAGCGCGATGACGCGGCAGCCGTCACGCCTCGCCTTCTTATCGCGATATGAAGGTGAACGCCGGAAAGTCCACCGCTCCGTGCTATCAGCGCGATGACGCGGCTGCCGTCACGCCTGGCTTTCTTATCGCGATATGAAGGTGAACGCCGGACCGTCCACCGCTCCGTGCTATCAGCGCGATGACGCGGCAGCCGTCACGCCTCGCCTTCTTATCGCGATATGAAGGTGAACGCCGGACCGTCCACCGCTCCGTGCTATCAGCGCGATGACGCGGCTGCCGTCACGCCTCGCTTTCTTATCGCGATATGAAGGTGAACGCCGGACCGTCCACCGCTCCGTGCTATCAGCGCGATGACGCGGCAGCCGTCACGCCTCGCCTTCTTATCGCGATATGAAGGTGAACGCCGGACCGTCCACCGCTCCGTGCTATCAGCGCGATGACGCGGCTGCCGTCACGCCTCGCTTTCTTATCGCGATATGAAGGTGAACGCCGGACCGTCCACCGCTCCGTGCTATCAGCGCGATGACGCGGCTGCCGTCACGCCTCGCTTTCTTATCGCGATATGAAGGTGAACGCCGGACCGTCCACCGCTCCGTGCTATCAGCGCGATGACGCGGCTGCCGTCACGCCTCGCTTTCTTATCGCGATATGAAGGTGAACGCCGGACCGTCCACCGCTCCGTGCTATCAGCGCGATGACGCGGCTGCCGTCACGCCTCGCTTTCTTATCGCGATATGAAGGTGAACGCCGGACCGTCCACCGCTCCGTGCTATCAGCGCGATGACGCGGCTGCCGTCACGCCTCGCTTTCTTATCGCGATATGAAGGTGAACGCCGGACCGTCCACCGCTCCGTGCTATCAGCGCGATGACGCGGCTGCCGTCACGCCTCGCTTTCATATCGCGATATGAAGGTGAACGCCGGACCGTCCACCGCTCCGTGATATCAGCGCGATGACGCGGCTGCCATCACACCTCGCTTTCTTATCGCGATATGAAGGTGAACGCCGGACCGTCCACCGCTCCGTGCTATCAGCGCGATGACGCGGCTGCCGTCACGCCTCGCTTTCTTATCGCGATATGAAGGTGAACGCCGGACCGTCCACCGCTCCGTGCTATCAGCGCCATGACGTGGCTGCCACGGCAGCCGCGTCATGGCGGTGATAGCACGGAGCGGTCGATGGTCCAGCGTTCACCTTCATATTGCCTGCGGGTGTACTTAAACGTCCTTGACCGACAGTCTAGTACCAGCTCACGGTTTTCAGCAAAATAGTATTTATAATTTTTTTTCATAATTCACCTGCAAACGAGTCGGCGCCAAGTATTTCTGTGCGCGAGATTCAGGCTAACCGCCGAAGCCCCAAACTGCCTCCGATGCAGACGACGAAGTGTTCAACGCGTTCCGCGTTTGCGCAGCACAATCGCCGGTGGCCGTGCTTGCTTTGGTTTCGGTATTTTGTTTCACCTAAACTTTCTGAATAAAGGTAGTTGCTCCAGAAAAGTAATCCAAATGGTGTTAAACAACTTATGTAGGTATATATTCAATACTAATGTAAATACTGCATCCGAAACAAAATACCAAAATAAACGGCCGCCTGGCCGTTTATTTGTGGCCACTTTGCGTGGCCTCCTTGAGAGCTCGTCAACCATGTCACTGACACGCCAAGTGAACGCCAGGACCACGCCCATCTCGCCATCTTCGAGCCCGACTGACGCCGGGGTCCTAAGCCCGTATGCTTGGCTCTCGGTTTCCTCCAACGTATAAATGTTCGATTATGTTTCGTGTCATCCGCTACCAGTATTTGAACTGTGTCGTGTTTATTCAGGACCCATATTTAGTTACTTCCCGGTCACTTTGTCTATTCTCTCTACGTACGCGCCGCGTCACCAGTCCGTTCATACGCATCGCGGACGTTCGGTGCGTCACGCAAATTAGGCTCGCCCGTGTTTTGCACTTCTTTAGTTCTAATTGACGCTTCTTGTTCTTTTTTTAGCAGTTTGCAACAACAACAAATTATAATTCGCAGCTGAGGGGCATTCCGCAGAGTTTTCTGATAAACGAGTGCATAAGAGGATGCCATTGCTACACGTGTTTCCGAGAAAAAAAATTGTTAAATTGTATAATGAGCTACAGCTCTTCGTCCGAGAGTTTACCAGAGTTCCGCTCCTTCCTAATGTCACTTCCTCTAGACTATGCGTCAGCGTGTTAAACGAGATGACTTGATCGAAACGATCTCTACTCCTGACAGGGGATGGCCACGCCGTACATGCTTATCGCGTGCCTCCACCGAACTCTCAACAATGAAACAACGATCTTGCTCTCCGACTTATAGAACGGCAAAGGTTACAAATAAATAAATAACATAAATTAAGGCTGTGCGAGTTTGCTGGCATTAAAAACGGCGCCGGCACTAACGTTTCTCGTAACGTAATAGCTGTCTATTTCATAACGAAATTGGTTACGAAATAAACATCGAGCTACTCAGCGTCAGGCAGCTCTTCGTAAATGGTAAGCTTGCTCATTTTTATATATTTAACTAAATTGATGGACCGTTACTAACGGAGCTGAGATCCCAGCATCCATCCTCATCCCATTACATAAAAGTTAATGGAAGCTAGAAAGACAACAAAATTAACTTTATCGTACGAAAAATATAATGCATTAGAAGGCATCAAATAATAAATTCGTTCACTTCGCAGTTTGGAGAATAAGGCAGATAAAACGTTTCACAGATGTGACATCCTTGTCTCGTGCTGCAATAATTCACATTGCACATTGCATGCGAGCTTTGTGTAGCAACTATTTCGCTAGTTCACTAGTTTTCATCGCTACAGCGACGAAAACTTCATTTTATGAAAAGTTTCAAGATGAAACCAGCTTTCTTACCTCACAAACACAGGAACCTTTCGTGGGCGTCCACAATTCTCGTGCTTGATTTTATTAAACCGTATTTTGCGACAAGTTTTACAGCGAAGCTGTTTATGGTCAGGGTTCCGTGAATTTTTCGCGTGCGTGACCAAAAACTCTGCGGTCACACCGCCGCACGCGCCGCACGCGCTCGACTTCCCCTTATAAAAAATTCGAAGTAAATAACTAAAATGAAGCGTTGACGAACGCGCGTGCAAGATGCCATTTGCTTTAGGCTTTTGCTTTAGAACAGTTACTGCTGCAGACACCGGCACGTGTGGCGCATGAACACCATTCTCTGCATTGTCTTTGAAGCTTGGACAATTTAGAAGTAAGTTTATTCAGTAGATTTGTTGTCAATACTCACAAGTTTCAAGAACAGTAGACTTTCAGGTAGATAATAAATGTTCCTCAAAGATCTGCCTCTGTGCGTCCTGCGAAAGCCATGTCTACGTTCGCACCGACCCCTCTTTGTCGTCGTTCCAAGCGATTGCATGCCTAGTTTCCTTTCTTTCCACTTTCCCGGGGTGGCTGTCCCGTCGCGCGTGTGTACTTTCCGCCGGGCGGCGGTCCCGTCGCACGTGTCTAGTTTCTTCTCGCTCCTCAGGGCGTGTCTGTGTCGTGTGCTAAACAACTTCGCTGGTTATACACCTCTAGAGCCACTCTATATGGCAGCGTAGCTGCCAGAGTAGCAACAACACGCAAAATTATCTACATGCACGACGTCAGAACCAACGTTTTTAGATCTATCAGTTGACAAGCTCCACGGAAAAGTGGCGTTCCAAAATGGTCCTTCTTTGTGCCGGCACGCGAACAGATAAGAGCGGATAGCATTCCTAGCACCACTAGGGTCAACGCCTCCACGGGGATCGGTGAAGGACATCCTCTCAACGTCGCTCTTTCTGCGTCATGTATGGCGCAAAGCTCATGTTTACCATAAAAACCGCAATAAAATCTCTCTCCACCTCGAGTAATGTGTATCCGACATTCCTCCGGTTTCGCCGCGTCTGTCCATAGGGCGGGCTGATTGTGTAGCAAGCGCCACCGAGTGGACGCGCCGCCAAAAGGCGACAGCCGTTTTCCGAAGCTTTTCAACTGACCAAGATCTAAGAACGTTGGTCAGAAGCGCCGATAGTGATCTCCATTTTGGACCTGGGAGGTTGTCATGGTAACCGTGCTGCTAGCGACGCCGGACGGCAACTTTTGTCTAGTAGATATCTTCATTCGTTCATTGAAAAGTGGTAAAAGACGCTTGGCATGGCGGTATGGGACGGGCCTCTGGAGGAACGGTGCCTGTTTCTTCTGTGAACTGAGACGATTTGCAGCCCGGGACTGTCGGGAGACGAGAGCTGCTAAGTACAGTAGGCGCACGGACAAGGCGAGTGGTTTTCCGCGCTGCCAGGATGGCGGCCGCTTCGTGGGACGTACGTACCGTCCATGGCACCGTCCTTGTACTTTCAGACATCGCTCCTATATAGAACAAAATTCGATTACGCCGGCCACGACAGGACGATTGCCTCGATGCTTAATTTCATACTTCTTCAAGGCCCAATCATTCATTCAAGATGAGATTATCTCACCGACTGGCGAGGAGCGACGTCGACAACGGTCTCACCCTCGTTTGCGCGATGAACAGTCGACAGGGTTACACCAAGAAGGACAGCATGGTGGTCTCCAGAAGATTATTAACGCCATCAAAAGAGGCGGACGCCGGATATGAGGTGTTCTTGCCGACAGGCCAAGTGGTCGTCCGGAAGTTTACCGGCATGAAAAAAGTCAATATTTGTATCTGCTGTAGCACACATATCCGTGTTATAGGGGCCATGAAATGATTGTTTAACTTCTTCCTTAGCTGTAATCCTCCACTCAAAAGCGAACTGTGAAATCACGCGGTCGCGACATGCTAGGGCACCGGTACGATGACCCAAAGCTTCAGTCGTGCTTTTAAGCACACCATAGGACTTGGCATTCGCAAGTGATGATAAGTTCCGTCAGTGCACTCACTGGCCACGAACGCGAATTCAAATATTCGTCGACGAATTGATTGTTGACTAGCGCATACGTCCGAGTGACGCAGTTTTCGTGCCCAATGCGTGAGCTGGGGTCGGCTGACGTAATTTTGGCCTTCGTAGGCATTGCTAAGACGATATTTAGAACCATACACACATGATGATAACATCATACCACAGTAACGTTAATGAGCACAAAACGGGCCTAGCTACAGAAAAGAAATATTACACACGTAAAAATACCTATGTCTGTAACTTGTGAATTACAAAGACGAACACACCTCTGAGCATCTAAGTTTAATAGTATGTGTTGATGCATTTTTATATAGCAGGTCATTTTATATACGTCATTTAAGCCAACACCAGCTTGTCAATTAAAAAAAAAAAAGCAATCCAAAAAACACCGCGGCCAAATGCAAGCCATTGCTATGAAATCACGTTATATCAAAGTCTTCAGAACTGCCAATTCGTAAAATCGTCGATTAGTAGAAAAGGTTAAAGATCGCAGGCGCTTCCTCGCTAAAAGTTGCTGTGATTATTCGGTAGCCCAGGGCTGAAACAACTTTCCCTAGGCCCTAAGCGCGAGGTGTACCTTTCGTTTCGATTCTCATAAATTCAAAGTTTCAACGGAAGCTAGGAAAATGGGAATAGTTTATCCTAAAAGCTATATCGTAAAATCGTTGATTAGTACAAAACGTAAAGATCGCAGGTGCTTCCTCGCTAAAAGTTTCTGTGATTATGCGGTTACCTGGGGCTGAACCAACTTCCCCAAGGCCCAACATGCGACGCATACATTTTGCATAGATTCTCAGACGCTTCAACGTTGAATCAAAGCCAAGAGTACGCGAACATTGCATGCTATACTTCGTCTCACCCTACGATGAACTAGAGGCAAAAGCTACGAACCACCAGATCCAATCACGAGCCACTTAAAAATTGCCTGGTATTTCGCTTTAATGCACGTGTCGGTGCCCGCGTCTAATGGGGATGGGCGGACAGTGGTTCGAATTGAATAGCACTGAGTAGCTCACCAATTTTACATCGCAAAGACAGCCACAACATACAGGCTCTTTGCAGTGTCGAAGCTACACAAATGATGCAGCACTTTTTGATTCGGAGCATTATTCGTCCACCCCTAATCAATGTTAAGCATGTCATAGCTTAACGTCTAACGTGATTGGACCTGGCGGCCTTGAAGCTTTAAACAAGGGCACTCGCTTCTTCTTCTTCGGGTTAAGGGTCACCTTCGTGCAAGATGGCGGCACCTGTGATCGACACAGCACCAAAGCCAAACACGAGACCAGCCACTGGCCGCAGACCACCACCACACCGCAAAAAAAGGCGAGCACGCTACGCCGCCGACACCGTGGCCGTCGAGGAGGGACCTCATACCCACGGTGCTCATAGCTCAGCGCCCTCCGCGGCAGCGCGGAACGAACTACTCCTTGTTCGAAGCAAGCTCCGAACACTATCTAGTCGCTCGCTCCCCGCGGGAAGAGCGGCCAGAGTCATCACCTAATTGTATTTCTTTCACCGTGGGTAGATCATAGGGCCCGGACATCTCGTGGATAAAATCCGACATGCATAGTGTAACCTTTGGTGGAGACACTGCTTTAACTTAGCTGAAGTAACTCAGCTAACTTATGTGGGTTCGCCCCAATAGAGGCGAATATGGTTACATCCGCCCCATTTCCGCCGATGGCCAGCGGCAGTGAAGCAATCACTATTGCGGAAGATTGGGGGAGGTACTTACAAAGTTTCGTAGCAGCAACTATTGTCGGAAGAGGTATGATTTGGGGCCAGAGCGGCCGCTAAAACAATTTCGGCACGTCGCGGAAGCCAACTCTGGGCGAGCGCGGCCGGTGCTGACGAAACTTTTGTTATGTCTCTCTTGCTTGACTTTGTGTGAACATTTCTGATTACCGTTTCTTTACCCCCCAAAAAGTGGATTATATTCTATGGTAAACGTTTATAAAGAATGAAAAGTGTGCGTATAATTCATTCCCATTACGTTAAAAAAGAAGTAATCTGACATCAGTTTTGGTTTTGTGCCGGTTTCAACTGGAATGTGCAGTATCCGTGCTTTCGATTCCACCTTGAACCATAGTTTTTATTGTTTATTTTGCAGTAGAAAGTATATTAAACTCAAAAAGTGTAGCATTTATTTTTTATATTTTCATTAAAAACAATTATTCGCAAAATATTTGTTCTATCACGTGGCTCTCGTGACACTCATCTCAACTGGGGCTGTGAACTCTACGTACTGTGTAACACCAGGGAACTTATTTGAGCTCAATGACAGCTAGGTGGGGCATGCCAACGATCGTTGGCTCAATGATCGCTGAAACGCCCCATTGAGAGGGGTAGGAAAGGTGTAAACTGCATCTCAAATAAATGTTTCAATCAATCAATTATTTAATCAATCAATTAATAAATAATTCATTGCTTAATTAATCAATTTATTTAAATTCTGCTTTGGTTGTATGCCCTGTTATGGTGAAGATGTGTCATTTATTGCATTGAGCGTGGCTGTCTTAGATGGTATATCATTGTCAATGCTGCTTTCTGATACTGTGGGATGGCGGATGTTTATTGTCTGTTTAAAAAAAGTTGTCCGATATCGAAGATAAGCATGCTAGCCGTTTATATTTTTATTATAATATATATAATTTTTGTCGCTTGTTTTTTTAGAGAAATTCAATGTGTGATTACAACGTATCAAAATAAAATTGATGATATTCATTACTGAATACCTTACAAAGAAACAATAGGCTGCGGTAAGACCCATTTCACATAACACTATAGGAAAAACCAAAATGATAAAAAATCTGCAGTTTAAGTGGTTTTATCTGCAGATGTCTTAATTTTAAGCAATTTAATACAATCTTCCTTGAGTCATACACGTATTGTGTACACAAAACACATAAAATAATGGGTGCGCTGTGCGCCATATATATTTATTCAAGATATCACAGATTAAAATATTACTACACTGCTTAAAAAAAACAGTGCCATATATGTTCCACCTGACAGGGAAAGTACGATGGACAATCAAGGCCAAACACCACATTACTTGTGTGTTCTTAATTTTAATAATTCATATAATATGTCAAAGGGTTCTTTGGCATAGTAATAATATGAGATATCAAACCCATGGGTGTACTGCATCTTTTAGTAGGAAATAGCAAGGTCTAAAACAGCTCTATGCACCTCGACTACCGGTACTTTGGCTACCAAAGTTGACAACACAAATTCACCAGAAGAAGTGCGAGTGTAAATACATAAGACCACAGGAAAGGCAGTCGCGATTCCTTGAGTTGGACGTCCTAGATAGAGAGTTTCACGAAGTCAGATGTTTGCCTAGTCATGAATTAAGTAGAAGTCTTTACTTGGTCAAGAAACTATAGAACAAGTTTTTATGTATAAGAAGGATGTTACTATATATAGTTCAGTCGGAGATCAATTGAAAAAAAGGTGGCGCGTACAGATAAAACTAAATTTGGAAGACTTGAGCTGACTTCAATAACAACTGCTTTCTTGTTGCAAAATAGACGCCAGATATACACGTTTGTAAACGTATATCACTTGCCCTTTTTTAAATGAGCTACATTGGATTGTGGAAGAGGCGATTTCTTAGGATATAAACTCCCGTGACTCCTCTGGTCAACCAATGCCCCTTGTCAGACGGGCACTTTATAGTACATTTTGTTAATTGTCATTTGGATGAGCGGCGAAAAATCGGCTCACAATTAGAACTTCGAGAGTTCCGCGCTCGGCACCCACTGGTTGTGCTCTTTTTTTTATTTGCCTTCGATGTAAATGCCATTTTGATGCCCTCCTTCCAGAGATTAATCCTAATGTTATGCTGTCATTCTACGTGAAGTTCACGTACATACATACAAGTCATTCAAGACATTGATACATTTAATGCTTTATGTGAGTCTCTCTGGGCTGTTTTTTAGATACCAAACTACTAATAATTATAGAACGGGAAGCGAAGGCACTGCCGTACAAGGAGAACTTTCTCATCATATTTATTTGTTACCTAATCTTTTTGTTTCGAAAGTTTACCTTTGACCTCAGTTCCGCTACGTGAATGAATCGCATTATGTCTCCGCCGGAAAACGCAGCAACTCAATAAAGAATATTAACGCACCAGTGGCTCCGTCTTTTTTATATCTAGTTACTTGCCGTTATTCGGGTTCTAAGAATAAAACAAGGATTCCTTACAAAGGTTTGACTCAATTGAAAGAAAATCTCCCCCGCCATCCAAAATCTAGGACTCGGGCACAAATAAAAAAAAGAAAAAGATCCTGACCTGCGAAGTTGAAAGAAGAAAAACAATATTATAAAAATAATAGGAACTTGATTAAAGCGCCTCCGTACCCAAGAGAACTGGATAGAAAACTTCATTTCCGGGAAAACACTTTTGGCTATTGAACCCAACGTCGAACCGTAACGGCGACTTGGAAATAGAACGAGCGAAGGGTAAGGCCTCTCAATCGAACCTCTCCCAACTCAACTTTTCATTTTTGGGAGAGTTTTATTCCTCTTTTTTTTTAATTCAACGTTCCTTTTTTCTTTTTTTTCATAACCAGGACGTTTTGTTTTTTCCCCCACTCGGTAGCTCTGGCGGTGCTTCGCAAAAGCTCATCCCTGTCGATGCTTCTCATTCGCCCAGAGGGAATGAAAGGTGCACATCGCGACACTGTTAGCGCGAACACGACATCGGCACATTTTCCCATTTTACTTCTAACTACTATTAACGAGCTCAACATTTTATCGCTTACATTATATAACTAAGGCAGCTCCTTCCGTAGCAATAATAACTTGGATTACATCCCTTAGTTTCAAAAATAAAAACTGGAAAAACCGGCGATCGCTTGTTCGCGCTAACAGTGTCGCGCTCTGTACACGGGTGCCGCGGTTCTCACTAGCGACGTTTGCTGCAGGGGATGAACGGTTGTCGAGCGTGTCCTATCATGATAGAGCGGTTCCATAAAATGTATTTTGATTTTCGGCAAGCCGCTTTTTGCCATGTTGACGAACAGCCTTCACCACTTTCGCCGTTTGTGCACACGCAAACGCTTATCCCTGTCGTCGTGTTTGGTTTTAATAAATCCTGAAGCGAGGCGACGGGCTTCGCCGATGACTCAGTAAATATTATCGGGGGCGAATTTGGGTTGCATGAATGCAGGTAATTATATTCCGAAATGTCTCCTCTAGGAGTCGCCCGGTTGTCATCTATTGAAACCTTTATGGCCACCGACGGCTCGACTTTTCGATCAGCTCCCACTAATGTGAGCCGTCTGAAGTCCGCATAAAAACCGGTATGTAAACAAAAATGAAGTGCTAGATCATGATAATCCGTGTCGTCGACAAGTGCTACGGACACAGACGATCATGGCGCAAGAGATCTCGACCGAGCTGCAAAACACTTACCGCCTCCGGGAATATGAAGACATGCGGCAAAAGTTCATCAACACAGCTTTTCGGCGAGGTTTTGTGTCAGATATACATCCACGCGAAACCGCCTTATACTAAGTTGGTAGGCTTCGTATCAATCTGCCATTTCTCAAGTACTGCAGAGTTGTAGCTATTTAGATTCACAATAAATTGATGACGCCCATTCTGAACTCGTGCCGCGACTCGAGTGTGTGTTTGAAGACTTGGTTTGTCAGCACTTTTAGTGTATATATTTATATATACAAATCTCTCTCTCTCTCTCTTTCTCTTATATATATATATAAGGTTTTCAATAGTGAAGTGCAGTAGAAGTGCATTGTGATATATTCAGTATGCAGACGTCATTAGGTCTGTGCACGTGCTCCAAAGAGTTCTTGAAAGACTAACGTATCATAAAGACATTGAATTTTGGAGTGTCCGTTTGAATGACATATTGAAATAATATTCTAGTTTTGGAAAGGAGGGAAAGGGCGCATGGACGGTGTAGAGAGCTAAGGAAATGCAATCCAGGTCTACAAATTTATTCATGAAAGCAGGGTTTACGTTGGCGCAGTAGAATGCTGATGACGGTGCATACAGAAGACGATATTGAAAGGCGGGCATAAACATAAAATAAAAACATCATGTATGATATATATTTGGACGTATAAGCAGAGACCCAGAGATTAAAGGAGTATGGAAACCAAATTTGCGCACTCAGTTCTTTCTTTAGACGGGGTCTATGATGTTCCAGCAGCCCATAAATACTAATTTAATCTAGCGTTCTAAAGGTTGTCAACAAGAAAAGTAAAAAAAAACTAATTTGAAAATTAATCAACAAATCCCAAGACTACACATGGGGGCGATCTGTGAAGCTCCGTTAGAATACTGCCACATCATGGGTCTCTAGAAAGCAGCGCCAGTTCGCGGCAGCATTGCTCGCTCGTGGGGTTACATTGTGCTGAACGTGACTGCACAGAACGTTAGCAAGTTTACTACCTTGTATATGTTACAGCTGCCACAGTGCTTCGTAACGTGCATTCAACAACATCAAGGTCGCTGGTCCTTGCAGACGAAGCTAGGAGCTTGATCTGAGGATGCGGTGACATCTGTCAGGCCAACCATACAACCCCTCCCCCTTCCCAGAATGTGCTGTGAATAACATGCTTACAAATAGCACCCAGTTATTACCCTGTATACATAGCTTGCAGGTGTTGCCATTGTTGGGTATAGAGTGTTATTTCTACTTACTGGTTTCCTCTAGCTACTTCTTCTGCGGTGTGAAACTAACACGGTGAACCGAAATCTCACTGTAATTTAATTTTATCCTTAAGGATGTTTTGCAGTGTCTATAAATCACACCCCTACAACTCTAGAAAATGGTGTTTTGGAAATGTGAACACATATGTAATGGGTGTTTCTGTAAATATTACACCCACAAAAGTGCGCAAGAGAGTGAGGTGTACTGGTTCACTTATTTACGTTTGACTGTGAACGACTGTGTCACGACCGCTTGTGACTTTATGATGACAGAAACACTGGCGGCATCGGTCAAGTAGCCTTAGACCACTTCCCACTCGCGTATAAACAGACTGGAGGTTTTGTTGTATTTTTCGAGATCAAACCTGCGACGGTCACTTGTAACATGCTCACATTTATGTTTGGCCCATGGTGAAATCAGTGAAGATAACGAAACCCACGGCAACACTGATGGATACTCTCAAAACAGCAGGTGCGCGCTGTAAATCGCCTGGTTAAAGGCAACCACTGGAAAGGTGTAATCTGGGACCGGGTGAGAATTCAGAAAAGTCGTTTAATCTCCAGCGAACGCTCATTGCGACTCGCCGGGTTTCGGCTCTGCGTGCGGTGAGGTATCGGAAGATGCAGAAATCTCGCATTTGGAGGCGGAGCATCTCTTGAGTTCCTAACCTGTCGTCGACTATAACTTTACAAATTCAGAACCTTTTGCAGACTCACTAATCGCACTCTTTTTTGCAGTTTCCGTGCGCCACTGACGGCCATGGCTTCTTGTCGTCGAGTTAAAAGTTTAGATTTTTTTGCACGATGTATTTGAATTCAATGTTCACAAGACAAAAACTAATCACTTGATGCTCTCTTGCAGAAACACGTTGAATGTGGAGTTCGCGAGGAATTTTAATATGTTTTACACACTTCACATACTTCAGTATGTGTCGCTTGATTCATTACTCAACAACAGCAACGGTTAAATGTTGTTTTCTCCACAGTGAAAAGAACATGCCAAAAAGCTTGCCATTGACAAGTGATCTACTATTGGGTTATAGTTCATCTCAGAGCAGTTTTATTGGTAACCGATACAATAACATATTTATTGGATTGCAATTTCCATAATACAATAAACATATTGGATTCCAATAAATTGGGGTTAAAAGAACCAATGCCTTTGGGATATTGAGGTCCAAAACAATCTGTTTATTGTATTGGTTTAGGTTTTCCATAATACGATACAACTTGTTGAACTTATGAGCTTTTTCAATAGAGAATGTCCAAACATAATTTAAAGAGCATGTTTTAGATATTTGAAATAATATCAATCATAGATGTGGTTTAAAAAAATACCTAAATATAAAAGAGATAGCAAGACACTCACACCTGGAAGATTAGTTTAAAATAAAAGAAGTTAACAATAGCCATTCGCTAAGTAAGAAACGTTTAACGGGGCCCTCCGGAGCGTTCTGCGATGGTCTATTTATGGCGGTAACTCAATCTACGGGCCCTATGGATCCTAAAAATCATAAAATTACGGTCATGCGCGGCGGATTTCCCTATTAAAATTGCTATCAAAGTCTCCGACACGCCCCACTTTCTGAAATGACCCCGGAAAACGGGAGGGGCATCTTTTTGCGCGTCAGCCAATAGCAAGCTAAGGATTCCGGCGTCACTGCGCGTCACCAACGCGGCCGACCGCCGACCCGCGGAGGAATCTCTCGAACACGCGCGGACCGTCGATCGTCAAGAGGCCAGGACTTTGTGCTCAGATCGCAAGGATCGCAAAGCTGGCTTCAGAGTCGGGATCCACGGGAAGAAGGAACACGTGTCCCGCAAACGCACGCCTGCACACGCCCCGGGAAGATGACGAGCCGACGCGCCGACGCATCACCCCCTAGCAACAAGCTTGCGGGGAGAAAACATAGTTCGCTGATTTTGGAACGATAATTCCGAACTATGTTTCCCGCACTACAATCAGTTTACGTTTTCTCAAACTTTAATTTACAACTAGCCTAAAAAGTGTTGCAATAATGACGTTCGCATTCACCGCGAGATGCAGCATTTCCATTGGTCAAGTTTTAGCGATGGGCAGAGAAGGGGGGATTGTCTTCCAAGAAAAAATAGTCCCGATATATTTCTATTGCCATCTGCTTCATAAACGGTTTTGTAATCTAAAACTTTGTATCCATATTAAGTTGCACCTACTACGCAATATAACAACATAAACAGACGATCTCAGAAAGCTCCGGAGGGCCGCTTTAAAATATCATAAGTATTGTACAAAATGGCGCATTTCATTCTCCAGAATTTTAATCTGAAATGCTTTCAAAGTGATGCAAAACTGGTTATTTCTCGGCGTCTAGGATCCGACCACGTTTCAACCACTTTTATATGCGAAACATAGGCAAACTTCGTCCACAATCGGCAACCTTTCTTTGCCATCGGAAATACACCAGGGTGATTTTGCGTTTAAAGTATGAGCTCCTCTTTTTTATTCCATTATTTTATTTTGGCGCTAAAACCCTACAGAATACCAGCTACCGATCACTGATCCACGTTTTAGCTGGTTTCGGCATTTGTGTTACATTGATGTGTATTTACCGAATATTTCGGTTGCTGGCTCCGAAACATTTTGCTCTTGATCGGTATTCAGTTTCGCGCTCTGGTTCCCATCAAATTTCCTCTGCTTGAGAATTCACTGAATCTATACCGGCCGGATACTTTCCGGCCCTCTGGGTAACGGGCAATTCTTCAACCGAATCTTCGTTTGAATTTTGTTTCTAGAGCACCCAGGCAAGGCTGCTGGTCCCTCGGTGCGTGTCGGTGTGTTTCTGGCTCGTCTCTTTTCTTCACGCTACATCTTTACAGAACTCTCGTTTAAATTGTTCATTGAAAAAAAAAGAAAAAAGGGTTAATGTACCTTTAAGGGGTACGACAATGAAATGAAGTAAGCACGAGCTCTCTACCTCTGGCTTCAAAGTCGGCCAGCAATACGCACAATGCGCATCGCGCTCGTGACGTAAACATTTATCCACAGCCAAGGGTACTATAGTTCCGAGCCTTGCCGCTTGGTGGCGTCAACGTGTGACAATCTCGCCTAGTAGTGCAATCCGAAGACTCTACGCCCTTTGGCCTAGTCATAACTTGCCCTTAACTTCATTAGCGGCCACGCCAGTATTTTATGTGCCACGAGCGTTTTGTTTACCGAGTTAGTTTCACGCCGCAGAATAAGTAAGTCCAGGGAATAAAAATGTAAAACAAAAACAAAAAACGTCAGTTCCCAGCAATGGCGACACCCAGAAGTTATTCACATAAGCTATTCGCCGGGTGTCATATTTGAGCGCGCTATTCACAGCGCATCCCGGGGGGAGGGGGGGCAGGTATGGTTGGCCAGGCAGAAGTCCCCGCATCTTCATATATAGGAGAAAGGAAGACGACGTTACAGATGCAACTTTTAGCATTCCACTGCAGCTCCGCGATAACGAACACTACCGACCAAACGTTCGCTAACACCCGTCTCTGAAACGATACCAGAGAAGAGCACTCAATGTCCGGACTCGGGAATCTACAGACACAAAAAATCACCAAATCTGTAAATTTGTTGCCACACTAAGACCCACTATGAATCACACGATTCGGCGCAGCAAAGCCCACTTCTGGGACTTCGAGAGGCACAAGGCTGCGGTGCTTCCAACACCGCTTCGCCGCTCCACCGCTTACGTCCAGGTGCTAAGAAGACATGGACCATTCCGCGAGGACTCGAAAATCAGCAGCAAATATTCCTTAAACCTGGATTTAAGTTTTCTACCACAAAAACCGTACCAACAATTATAGTACCACCATTATCAAGTTCCACGACGGAACGGACCTTAGCCGCATCTCCCCTGCCGAGACCGGGGCGGCGATATTGGAAGCTGCGGGTCTCACCAGATCTAAAAGAGGCAATACATACGTAAATATTGGCGTGGCCCAGAGCTTGATCGCAGTAAACACCTACGGTGACACGGCACAAGCCAAATTACAGAAGATGGACAGCGTCCCACTAGGCGGAACCACCCGCCCAGAGCGAACCTACTTAGCAAATGGGAATGCATACAGAGAAGGCGTAATTCACGGCATCGATTGATGAGGCGACGAATGACTGAACGACCCTCAACTTTTAATGGGCGAACTTGTGCCTGAAACAAAATAGGAAAACGCTAGCGCCGCGGGCCTAACAGCGGGATCGAGCGCTGGGACGAGGCTGAGCTAGGCTCGCAACGCGGAGCCCTTTATGTACACGCGCGGGATTCTGTAACAATCGGCGTAGAAGGTTCGGTGCGTAGAACATTGGGTCCTCGAACAAACAACAGGGTTCTTGAATTTACAGGAACGCGACATTTCCAGAAGCAACAAAAACGTGCCTCTGCGACCAGGCATCGAACCTCGTCCGCGTGCTTAGTCTTTGTAAGATACTTTTAATAAGTAATTAGTTACAGTGACAGATAGTATGTCAAAATATATTTAAGTTACAGTTACAGTTGCTGAAGAATAAAAGTAACGCGTTACAATAACAGTTACTTTCTTATAGTAACTTAGTTACTTCCAAAATACTTTTTTAAATTTGACTATAAAGACATTGATGACAACACACAATTACTGCGATTTATATGAATTACCTTTCCCTTTCTCAAGAGCTCTATAATTCCCCCTTTTCAGCTGATAGGAGAGATACACCGATGAATAGATGGGTTCATTACAATATTAGAGAGGGGAACAGAAGGCCAAACCATTTAGAACTGAATAAATGGGAAAATACCGTTACTATCAAACGAGATAAAGAAAGGAGTGAATAAAAACAACACAAAGTTTTTTCCAAAAGTGTCCCGCTTTTGTTTTTAATTGTTTCTATATATACATATATGCCACGCAGAACAAGAGATTCGAATGTGAATCACGGGATCGCGGCCCCTGGGAAAGGGCATGTCGAACAGTGGAAATGTCGTCTGTGGCCCGGGTCAGACAGTGTCACCAGGCGACGACTCGCTTTCTCGAAATAGGATACCGCCATGAACTGCTGCGGTGCCGTCGACAGAGGCTCTCGTTCGAAGTATAACAGCCTTTAGGCTCCTATGCGTCACCTGTTTCCGCAAGGTGGCTCTGTCGTTTGACCGAAGGGGTGGAGGTTTACGTTGAGGTCGGAAAGGGTAAAGCTGGAGCGAGAGAGCCACGCACAAAAATGTTAAAATATACGCTCGTGCGCGCAAAAAAATAAATAAAAAATACAGATGTAGAGAGACGTTTATTCTTGGCACCGGCACTTCGCTCGGGCAAAACACGTGTTGAAATCGCTTTTTTTTTCTTTTTTTTTATCGCGTATAATGTGGGTTTAATTTTTGCACATGGTAGAACCCGCTGTTGTGTTCACAAAAGAGAGTCAGTTTTTTTAGAAAGTATCTGTATCTTTCCGGATAATTTTTAGTTATTTTTAAAAAGTATTTAAGTTATCGTTACAGTCACTTAAAATAATGTATGGAGCTACAGCTAAATGTTAAAAAATTACAGTATCGCGATACAAGTATCACGATACTACCCAAAACTGCATTTGCGTGGGATCCAAGGACGATAGCCATTCAGCCACGGGCGCGCCTGCCAGCAGTCACGCGCGGCGTTACTCCCGCCTTTAAAAAGGGCATAGTCGCCATGCAACGCGCAGAAAAACGAAACCAAGCAGAATAAACAAAACAATAGGAAAAATACGGAGGCAGGTAAAACATGGTCCTTCCGAGCGTAGTACAGCTTGAGGCGCACGACCTGGTCGACTTGAGGGGCCCTAATCTGGACACTTGGCGAAAAAGTCGGCGAGAAATCCAACGGCCCTGATTGCGCTGCGCCACACTTGACCTTGGGAACGGCCAATCACAGCCACCGGATTTCTCTCCGACTTTTCGTCATATGTTGAGAATACGAACCCAGGTCGTTGTGGCCGGCGTGATGATGTTCTTGTTCCATCGGGCATCACCTCGAAGTTCAGATCTCCGAGTCGACGAAGTACCTTGTAGGGTCCGAAGTATCGTTTCAAGAGTTTCTCGCTGAGACCGCTGCAGCGAATCGGTGTCCACACACCCACCCTTTCTCCGGACTGGAAGTGGACGTCCCGACGACGAACGCTGAACCAGCCAGCTTCAAGACGTTGTTTGGCTTGAATCCGGAGTCTGGCGAGCTCGCGGACTTATTCTGCCCATTGGGCAACCACCTGGGTGCCTTCGCTTCCGTTGACAGCTGGTCCGTGGGGTTACATCGCGCCAAGCGTTGTCGTTACTTTGTCACAATTAATCAGTTGAAAAGATGCCACCCCGGTGGTCTTTTACACGACCGTGTTGTAGCCAAACGTGACGCACGTGAACACCTCCTCCACGTCTTGTGCTCCACGTCACGGTAAATGGAGATAATATCGACGATGATCTTGTTGAGTCTCTCCTTCAGCCCCTTGATCTGCGTGTGGTACGCCGTGGTGTGACGATGGTTGAGACGAAGGATTTCATGCGTCACCTGCACCATAAACGACTACCCGCGATCTGTAATTAAAAGGTTGGGAGCTGTGTTCCCAGGGAAGATGAACTGGATTAAAAACCTGGCGACTTCACTCGCAGTTGCCGACCGAAGGGCTTCTGTTTCGGCCTATTATGTAAGATAATCTTTGGCGACGATTATCTACCGGTTCCATTGCGTCGATGGTGGGAACGATGCAAGCAAATTCATTCCGATATCTTGAAACGGATAGTTGCCGGCGGATTCGACTGAAGATGTCGCGACGGCTTCGTGTGCGGTTTCTTGCCTCTCTTGCCTTCGCGGCACGATCGAGTGTAGAGATGAACGGTCTTCCCTAGCTTGGGCCAGTAGTATTTTTCACGAATTCTGGCAAGTGCCCTGCTTTACTCGTGATGCCCTACTTAGAGTCTTCATGATATCTTTGAAAGATTTCTTCAGAAAGCTGGAAGGAATAACCAACACCCACGCTGTGTTATTGTTGCCGAAGTTCTCCTTGTACGGCACCACTTGTCGAAAAAAGATGGTACGCAGGATTCGTAAGAAAGCACGGGGAACCGTACTCGCTTTTTTCTCTCAGTGCTCGATGAGTGCTCGCAGTTCAGGGCCGTCTCGTTGGAGTGCTCCATATCGCTGACATCCAGAGCGCCGCGAGAACAGTCGTCGTCGTCGTCCCGGGTGCAGTCAGGAACGGCCTCGATGGGGTCCCTTGACAGGCACTTGGTTTCACTGTGCTTCCGGACGGACTTGTAGCACCCCGGTCATGTCGAACTCCGGCAGTCGTAGGCTCCACCGGGCGAGGTGTCCGAAGGGGTTCTCTAGGTTCGCAAGCCAACAGAGCGAGTGGTGGTCTACAACCCCGCGATAAAGGTCTTCTAGATAAATATGGGCGGAACTTCGTTGTTGCTGAGACTGCAGCAAGGCACTCCTTTTCAGTCGTTGAGTAGTTCCTCTCCGCGCTAGACAGCGTCCTACTTAGGTTGGCGATTACTCGCTCTGCCCCTCCTGCCTTTGGATTAGTACCTCGCCAAATTAGGTGTTACTGGCATCCATGTGGATCTGTTTCAGCGAACTGGTCGAAATAGGCCAAGAGTCGGGGCTTCTGGAGTCTTCGTTTGAGCTCATGGATTGACCGCTGGTGTTCTTCTTCACATCAACCTTTACGGCATCCTTCGTGAGGTATGTCAGCGGCTCGGACAGCTTGGCGAAGTCCCAAACAAACCACCTGTAGTACGCACAGGGTCCGAGAAATCTTCCTCACGGCCTCCTTGCCAGATGGCAACGTCAATGCATCTACAGTGCGGGTCTTCTCGGGGTCAGGGAGAACACTTTCGTTATTAGCGACGTGGCCAAGGAGCTTTTGTTCACCTCAGGCGAACCGACACTTTGTTGGCTTGAGTGGCAGGCCGGCGGTCTTGATGTCTTGAAGCAGAGATCGAAGTCGTCTCAGATATTCGTCGAAATTTCGTGAAAATACCACGACATCGTACATGTAGACGAGTCAGCTCTGCCATTTCAGACCTGCCCTCACGGTGTCCATGACACACTGGAATGTGGCTGGTGTTGTACAAAGTCCGAACGGTATCACTTTCAACTCGTACAGTCCGTCGGGATTGACGAACGCAGTTTTCTCGCGGTCGAGTTTGTCGACTTGAATCTGCCAGTACCCACTCTTCAATTCCACCGACGAAAAATATTGGGAGTGGTGCAGTCGGTGTAATGTATCGTCGATGCGGGGGAGCTGATAGACGCCGTTCTTAGTCACAGCGTTCAGCCGACGATAGTCCATGCAACTCCTCAGGGTTCCGTCCTTACTTTTTACAGTGACGACTGGGGACGCCAACGGACTTGTTGAGAGTTGAATGATGCCGTCGTCGAGCATTTCCTGGACTTGATTTTGAATCACCTTCCTTTCCTTTAAGGAGACTCGTTACGGCGACAGCTAGACGGGGAGCACGTCGTCAGTGCTGTAACGATGTGGTGCTTCGTTACCGTCGTTTGTAACACACTTGCTGTTGTGAGAAAACACTCTCCAAATTCCCTCATGCCCGCTTCAGACGGGGCAATTTCGCCCAGCAACTTGACGTAGCAACACCAACAACACGGGCCGCCCGCGTTCACACGCAGCAACCGAATTGCTATGAGTTGCCATCATCATCATTCAATTTGATTT
>JAZHYW010048622.1:0-11583 GCA_037355805.1 Ixodes ricinus
AGTGGCGTAGTAACGGGGGGCCGGGGCCGTGGGCCCCGGGTACCAGGAGTCTCAGTCACGAGGAGGGGGGGGGTGCCACTTGTGGCGGCAATCTCCCCCGGCTTGACTGGTTCGTAAGTGGCAAAGAATGTGTACACGCATGAGGTCACCACTCTTCCATCACGAACGTGTCTGGTGCAGAGTCGCAAAACTGGCTTGGCTCGCGCAAAGTCATCGCGCACCGGCGGAAAAAACAAGCGCGGAAAGTGCGGGAGCACTCGAGAAAGAGCTGTGCCCGGGCACGCCGAGCCAACGGGGGGGGGGGGGGGGGGTGACAAAAGACCTAAGGGCCCCGGGTGCCAGATGGTCTAGCTACGCCACTGCTTACAGCGAAGCGAGATACGTAGCCAAAAAGCTATATTGTCGGTTCACGAGAGGAGTTTCCACTGAATGAACGCGAACGAAACGTGTGGCTATAAAAAGTTGTCCAGGAAACGATATGGACTCTGGTTGATTGTTGTGCCCCAGCATGACAACATTTAAATCGCATATATTTGTGCACAGTTTCTCTTATCTGCGTTCTTTATTTATTTATTTACAAAATGCTCTGCAGCGCCAATGCATTGGAGCAGGGGAGAGTTTTACAATTGATCAATACCATCAGTCACATATCAGTACATCAGCACAGGTAAATACACTTCAGCACTGTATGCTTCAGTAGCATAAATAAAAATCATCCACACCTCAGCATGCGCCGTCACAAGTTGAAACACGTCGGCACAACACACTTAAAGCTCAAAATTCACATTTCATCTATAATTTAAAAAGAAAATGATACACTATCAACTGGTACTATATCTGCAGGCATGTTCCATTTGGGTAAGGTTTTCGGGAAAAAACAAACAACTCCATATAATTTGTCCGGCATTCTGTTCCGCATATTTTTTTGCAGTGATCCCTCCTATCTGAGATGTAATGGGGTGTTCTTAGATATACAGATTTGTTAACTCCGGTTAGATTGTTAGAAATAGCATAAATAAGTTTCCGTCTGCTTTTTCTATGTGCGGTATCAAGAGATTCCATTTCAATAGAAGCTTTCGTTTGCGTTAGCATTGGAATCCTTTTCTTGACGAAAACCTGGCTGTGTCTGTCAGTTTTTCAGCGCCGGAGGGAGAAGGAGAGGGTGACGCGTGCGGTGCTTTCATTGATCCAAAGCGCTGCTGTCAGCACGAATCACCCTCTCCCCCTCACCCCGGCACTGACAGACACTGCTGGGTTTTCGTTAAATTGAGCATTTTCATTTTGATGACAGCTGGCATGGAGCCAGGGAGGAGGGGGCGCTGCGACACGGTGGAATGCCGGTGTGCTCAGTTGCCTCTCTGCTGTTGCCGGATGTTCTGTGCTCTGGGTGTTTGTAGTAGCGGTGCGTGGGCTGGGATAGATGCGGTTCCCTCCATGAGTGATAAGATGTGGTTCCTTCCACAAGTGGTATCGACGTGGTTCTTTCCACGAGTGATACGGATGACTATCCAAGGGCGTCGACATACTTTGACAGGGAGAGTACAGAAAAGGGGAGAAAAAGAAATTAACAGGAATTATAGTCATCGGTGGATTCTTAAAGAATGCGTTAGCATGTTCTTGGGCAACGCCACACACGTCCCTCTTTAGGAAACGCTGACACTGACCCCATAACGAGGCCAAGAAAAGGCAGTAAAAAAATAGAGGAAGCAAATGAAAGTCGGAACAGAAAAGTGAAGGGGTTAGCATTAGCATTTCCTAAAGGGGAACGTGTGTGTCGTTTACCAAGGGTCATGCTAAGGCATCCCCTAAGAATCCACCAATGGATCTTCCTGTAATTTTTGTCGTAGTAGCATGCCTACTTTACCTGGCAGGAGTAACAAAAACCTCTCGAGCATTTCGTTCAGATCCCATACATTTGGCATAGTTTTCACCGAGCTTTGTCTGGTGTAGAGTCACTTGAATGCTATGCATTTGTCAGCACTCTTTTCCCCTGTTCTCAGACTCCACCACAAAGTCCATACATCCGTTTGGGTCACTTGACATTTTTTTACGTGACAATGCCACGTAGGCACTACCATTTTGCTGCCTAGAGCTGTAGTGGTGCCGTTTGCGGCAATTATGGTCCTGAAATGCGACTTTTGAGTGGTAGATACGGCATTGCAGTATCGTCTTTTTTATCACCATAACTAACGTAATAATAACTGTTTTAGCAAGCAGGACAATGGAAAGTACTTGCGTTCTCTGTGGGGCCTGTCGGCAGAAGCTGGCAACAGCTGACAGGAGGGTTGCGACTCTGAGGCGTAGCTTATTCAGTAGCTCCCCTTTCGTGACTCGGAGGTCCGACCTCCATGGAAGTAGCTTAAGCCCGAGAGCTCGTCGAGGAGGGCCTCATCGGCAGACATCCCCCAAGGAGGGTGTGCACGGGCCAAGAGTGTAAACACCTTCTAAGTGGCGCAAGCTGCCCCCGATTTAAAGGGTTCAGCCTTACGCATCTGTTCGCCAATCCACGTGGTGCAGGGAGCTGCCACACTCCCTGCTGAGTGACACATCGGAGGTGTGCCTGATCACGGGCGACCTGGAGCCCAAGAACAAGCGGGCAGAAAGCGAACCCACCGTGGACCACTTCCGGGAACTGCTGACCGCCGCGGGTGTCTCCAGGAATATTGAGGTGAGCCCGGCAACTTTGAAGGTGCCTCGTGGCGCGTTTACCGCGTTACTGGTCCCCTCGATTTTCCCCCGACGACCTCATACAAAACATCGTGCTGTCGTCTGCCAGTAGCCTGGCGGCGGCACGGCGGCAGAGGTGGATGCAGCAAATGCCTGTTTTGTCGTGGGTCGCCCTCCTCTCTACAGTTTGCGGAGGCTTCGGGAGCCACGAGTTGGGATGCCACGACGGCAACTACGCTCGCATTCGCTCGTCCTTTTTGTTGAGACATCTACGGCCAACTGCCGGGGTTTCGAGATCCTACGACGTGGCATGTCTGCTCCTGTTACATAATTCGTTGACACTATGAGAGAACATTTCGATGTATGGGTGGTGTAAGGCGCTGAGCACCATAGAAGACGTTTTCCAGGCGGCGGTGCCCGGGTCGAGGCAGGGGCAATCGCCACATGTACGTGGGACATTCCGCCAGCTAGAAACCGTGTCTCCGCTACAGGCGATTGTGTGAAACCGTCGGAAGAAGTATTTAGGCTGTACCCGTTTCCCCCTCGAGGACCGTAGTAGATAAAGTCTGGCTCCCCATGGAGCATTACTAATTTAGCCCTTTTTTGTGAATAATTAAGATATCTGTAGGTGAATTTTAAAATTAAATGTACCGTATTTTCCGGTGTATAAGTCGCGGTTTTTTTCAAACATTTTTCTTGGTGCGACTTATACAACAATGCGACTTATATATGAAAAAAAAAAGTTTTCAAAATGTGACGCCATTTATTTTTTTATGTTGCGCGCACATTTTTTGTAGAGCAGCATAACTACGCAGCCATAGGTGGTGTTTCCCCCACCAGGAGGCACTGCTGTCTCCGCACTATTTTGACTCGGAATGCGAGATATTTTAATTTTTATGGTTTCCCGAAGCGGCTAAATGTGGATAGGCAAGATAGTGAGAATAAAGCTTTTACAGCATGTTATTGATGTTGCCTAGTTCAGCCATGGTTCTGTATTGTTTTGCTTCAGTCCAGTAACACTGAAAAGTAAGTGGGGTGGTATACATGCATTGCAGAATATTTTCTCACGTCTTTCTTGGTTTCCGTTTGATGAGCAGTCTTTTGTGCCATGCTCCAGCCGTGTGGCTACATGTAAAAGGAAGGGTTGTGGCTAGCCGATCTTTTAGAGGTACCAAAAAAAGTCAGCAGAACCCATCCTTTGGGAATGATTATCTACGTTAATGCGAATAGCATCAAACGTGTGCGGAGTTTTGCGCGTTCGTCAGGTGGCCGGCACTACTCATATACGCTAGCCCACTCTTGAGGCGATTCTAAATTTGTTGACACTCTACAGCCCTGCGCACGATCTCCGCAGCCCAGCACGTGCCGTTTGTGTCACTTAGGAAGGCGTAGCAAAGCACGCATGCCATACGCACAAACACTCAGGATTGTATCCGACCAGACTTTCTGGCGTCTCAGCTAGTCTCAACCAACGGTACCTAAACGGTTGTTTATATCTCATCATAGGACGCGCTACGAGCTGCGTCACAGCTACCGGTCACGCTCGCGTTCCATGCACGAGGGCTCATTCCGCTCTCGTGAAGGCTGAGCTAGAGGTCTCCCGAGCGCAGGAGAGGGTGAGCTAGAGGGAGAGGGTGAGCGCGGGAGAGGGTGAGCTAGCCCTCGTGCAGTGGAACGCGCGCGCACCGGTAGCTGTGACAGCGCTGCAAAGCGCGCCCTATGGTAAAGATATAAACAAATGTTTAGAGTGCGGTGAATGACTGCCTTCATAGCTCTGTGGTTAGCGCGTCGCCTGCTGATCAAAGGGTCAACGGTTCGAATCCCAGCCGGCGCCGGTCTTTTTATTTATTTATCGACCACGCGGCGTAAGAGGTTAGATAGCCAGATAGATATATAGATAGATAGATAGATACATAGACGAAAAGTGCGTGAAGTATCCAAAGAATGCTATTCGCATTAAAAGTATGTCAAGCTTTATCTTTGCTTGCGCATCGATGCTCGCGTCGTCTCCGGGGCTTGGCCTAGGCTAGGCCTTGTGCTCCAAAACTTAGTTCGCGAGTTCGATCAGCATGCGCTCGCTCGAATAAAGTCGGCTACCCTCTCATTTTCCGTCCTTTTGCTGGGAAACACTCGATTGACCCCGCCAGACAGCATTATACTCTGGGCATTTCTCGCGAGTCGAAATGCGCGTCAAACGGTGTGTATGTACGTGCGATGTAGCAGTTGTGCGAAACTCCGATTTCGCTATACGATTGCGCGTAAACTAAAGAACTCACCGCGTGAACCATGCAAAGAGGTGCGACTTATACAAAGGTGCAACTTATATACCAACTTTTTCACGAAAATGGCTCAATATACGGATGTGCGACTTATACAAGGGTGCGACTTATAGTCCGGAAAATACGGTATGTTATCTTATCAAGACGTACATGTTCCAAACCCCAAAAGCATTGCTTTTTTTCTTTGACAACCAAATCTTGCAAGAACTGCTTCGTGCCATGTATGAAGAATGCACAAAACTTGCTTTTTTCTTGAGGTGAAAATGGGTATAAGTTACACGGTGCGGGTAGAAAGAACAGTTAATTTTTGAAGTAATTCTTGACCCCGAAAATTTATTTTAGTATAGAGTGGCAAGTGCTGAAGAAAGAAGACTTGCTTTAGTTTACTCGGCACCACTTACCAAATGGCCCAAATGAAACTGGCAGACTGCAAAATTTTAATTTCTTTCTGCCTAGACTCATAACTGGCCGTTTTTCTCCGAGACTTGACAAAAAATAGTTATTGCTGCATGTACCCAACAAATATTGTTTTTTATCGGTGAAAAGCATGCCAATTCTATCAGTCAAGCACTCCTGGTTTGGCCTTACCGGGCTGGTAGTATCGATAATGAAATAAAATTATGCCGGCGCAGGATACTTCTTTCCTGGTCTACTGATCCCCAATGGGATCAGTAGACCAGATCCGAGATGGAGCACGTGATCCGAATTGAGCCTCCGGATCCACAGCGGAACGTCACCAACCATCCGGGATTGGCAGATGCCTTCCCATCGTTCACATGTTTGGGAATCCCTTCCTGTGGTCCCCGATCTCAAAGCACATGTTTCCGCAACCGCGTCGCTGCACAACGCGTGTTCAGCGCACGAGCGAAGTTAATCGTGATGTGAAAGATACGTGTCGATAAGTGATGTGCATCACCGTAGCCCACTTGCCTCTTCGTCGGAATACTTGTGATCAATGTCCAAATACGTCTAGATTTTCGGCCTCTTTTGCGGAGGTCCGAAAGGCGGTCGAGCTTATGCGGGGCATACGAGCAATCGTTGTCGCTGCTAGTCGAGCTGTTGCTGCTGGAGGATCTGTTCGAGCAACTTGATGATTAGCTGTCATCAAGCAACAGCAGCAGTAAACCGGGCAACACTTAACGAGCGGCCACTACGAAGTTTTGCGAGGCAAGATGCCCGGCGAGGAAGGAAGTCACGTATGTGTGCAGAGTGCTGGCCGGGCTAGCTTCCTGTCAAATCCGCGAAAATTTACGGAGGAATTTTTCTCGGACTCTGATTGAGATCTAAAGTGGGAGCCGATCCAAAACAACGAGGGGAACACGTCTGTCTCGATCCCGATTGCCCAAGTGAAATTGAAGCAAACGTGCTTCAAACGGACGTGAGGCGCGTCTGCAAATAATTTTGTTGGACTGTTGTGTCCTTTGTACGACGTACGAGCAGCGTGATTGCAGCCTAATGCAGCTGCGTGGCACCTGCGACACACTCAAAAGTGGCCGATTGACGGGAGGGTGTTCGACGTAACGCTGTCAGGCCGCCGCCCTTCGCCGTACGGCGACCGGCGAGTCGGGACGGAGGTGAGAGCGCCACGCCATGCCCCCCCCTCTACGCAGGTGCTGCCCCTGCGTCAGCTGCGCACGGAGTACACGGCCTACGAGGCCAGCGGCAGCTGTGCGCGGGCTACGACGCCTTCCTGGCCGACCGCACCATCTACCCCGTGCTTCCGCGCCTGCTGGGGAAGGTCTTCTTCGTCAAGAACAAGTGAGCCCTGCCCCCAACGCTCGCAAAGCGGTATTGGCACACGGGAGAAGTCTCGTGGGCTTCTCCCTCGGAGTGTGCGTGGCGTGACAAAAACGTTGCGCTTCTGAAATGTATGTGGTGCATTGTGGTAATTGTTGCCGGCAGGGGTTTCCCAGAATTAAAATTAGGCGGGGTTGTCTAAATTGTTTTAGGGGGGAGGAGAGTGGAGTGAGGTGGAGTGGGAGGGAGGAGTGGGGAGGGGGGTGGAGTGGAGTGGAGGGGAGGGGAGAAGCATTGAAAATAGAGGAGTCGTTGCAAATTAAGGGGGTGCCTTCAGAAAAACAAGGGGTGTTGTACACACCCCTAGGGAGTGTGTATCAATTGAATAATAATAACAGTTTTATTTGTCGCGAAAAATATATATAGAAAATAGCTGGCCCACAAAAGCAGAAATGCTTGTATGTGGGACTCGGCAGTTGGCAAAACAGATGATCATACAATTCCGTAAGCAAAAAAAAGTAGAGGTGTGCGAATATCAAAATCTTTCGAAGCTGAATCGAATAATAAAGGTTACGAATCGAATCGAATCAAATATTTTCTAATACAAATAGTAATTTCGAATAAGAACATTTTTGAAAACAAAAATTTTTTGTATTTGATGTGAATCAAACAAGAATGCTCAATCAAAACACAACTGAAACTTTTTTTTCAACGAACGTTTATAAAAAGTTTACTTTTATTGATCATGGTGTAGAATACCCGAGACTGTGGTAAAAGCTGGGAAACTTGGTCGAGGAAAAAGGACAGGGGAAAGAATGTCTCATAGCATCCTCGATCATCCGCACCGGTGCACGGAGGTATGCCCCGTCCTCTTCGATCAAGTGCACCAGTGCACACCGGACGTCCTCGATCAACGGAGCGCACCCTCCCGGTGCAACTTTCGTTGCCCCAATGTGCACCGAGAAAATTGACGGTGCGCCGGGGTGCAGTCTCATCAGGCATTGCGGCCAGGAGCGGAATCGAGGAGATGGCGGGGAATAGCAGACGCGCAGTCTATTGAGGTGGCGACCTTGCAAACGAACACGGCTCGCATCTGCACTCTATGAATTCCTCAGCTTTTCTGAGAGCGAGACGACGAGCTTCTTATCATCGCCGCGGTTACCGGCGATTGCTGCGGTGGCAAGGAGCGCCTAAAGGAATGAACTTCGTGGAAAGCGTCGCGAGGTACGGCCATTACGTGTTGGTTCTCTTTCTCGAACCACCAATGATGGGCAGCATATACCTGTTGAATTGTCACCCGCTTCGTGACCCCTCGGCAATCACGTCCACGATGTTCACTCGTGTGGGACCGCCAAATCTGCGAGTAAAAAAAACTGGAGAAATTGACAGCAGACGGGCACCGCGCGCTGACCTACGCAAGAAAAAACGAACAAAATGCGAGGTGGCGCTTGGTGGAGCTCGCCGCGGTGGTGCACCGCAACGAGCTCCATCATGCGCCACCTCACATTTTGTTCGTTTTTCTGCTCTCCCATAATTTTGCATCCTAACCAAAACCAAATATGATGTTCGTGTTTACACGGCGTAAGGTCGGTCTGCCTTTGAGATGCGGCGATGCTGGTTTACTGCAGAAGAGTAATTTAGCCAGTGCAGTACCACTGCAAGCTTGGGGTCTCTGACGTGCATCGCGCAGTACTAATACACGAGCGCACGCCAGTGCGATGTTCAGTGCAGATCAAAACATGCATAGTAGGTGGGGATTGAACCCAGGATACTTGGGTTCTGCAGAGCGAGCTTTTGCTCCACATGTTCCGAGCAGTGGTGAGCTAATGGCAGGGTGCGCACAGGTCCTTGAAACCCTTGAAAACCCTTGAATTTAAAAATTGGGTTTTCAAGGCCCTTGAAAATCCTGGATTTTTTCTAGACCTTGAAAACCCTTGAATTTGAAAATTTGGCTTGCAGGGCCCTTGAAAGCCCTGGATCTTTTGGCTAGACCTTTAAAATCCGTGAATGGCTATTGATAATAGCAAATTCGGGTATATATTGTACATTTTTGTTATGTTTATCGATTTTCTTTTTCGTTTCGGTCTAAGTTATCTCAATTTGTTTTGATTTAGCCGATGTTCATTGGATGGTTGGCCACATTGGAGCAGATCCGAATTCAAATCTAATCTGATCCGGGAACGCTTTGCGCACTGTTTCTGCCATTGGCCTCGTGTTTTGTCGTCGGTCGTAAGAAAATGCCCGGCAAAAGCAGGTTTCAGGGTGCGTGGCTCTGCAGTGATGAATACAAGGACTGGGTGGCGCCAGATACGACAAATAGCATTGTGCAAGATGCAAGCCTTGCGGAAAAATTTTCGATGTAGCCGCCATGGGCAAGTCGGTATTAAAGAGCCATATGAAGAGCGCGAAACATACCGGCACCATGAAGATCACAGCCAAGAGCTTGGTGCAAAATTACCTGGCTCTGGGCACGAGTGAACAAACCACTGTCCCGCCTCCACCGCAGTTACCAAACCTAAACTCTGCTTGCAAGACGCACGAGTTGGTGACAAACGCCGAAGTGTTGTGGACTCTGAAGGTCGTCACAACCCACTGTTAGGTCCTTGAAAATACTCCCACAAGGCCTTGAAATTCCTTGAATATCCTTGAATATCTTTCTTTGGATCCTGTACGAACCCTGGCTAATGGGCTCGGCCGCTGAACCCCTTGATTTTGCATCGATGAAGCCTCATGTCCCATTTTCGTGGGAACATGCATAGTTGCAAAATCAGTATTGAGCAAGTGGAAGAAAACCGAATGAATGTTTACTCGTCAATGTCATAATTTTATAAATATATGGACATGCTGCGAAAATGGCACTTCCCCTAGAGTACACTTTAGAGCTCTTTGCCAGTACATATTGTTTGCATTGACGTGTGTTTGGGAGGATTTCTCCATTACTGAATCGCGCATGCTTCGGTTGGCATCATTTATTCCCCATCATTTAAAAATGGGAAGGGACTTGTGTTCTTCACCGAGAACGCCAGTAAAAAATTTGTAGTTTTCTGTTGAACTGAATAGTGACAAAGCTTTCCCCCCCGCCCACGTTGTCCCATTTACTACACTGAGAATTATGGTCCCCCTAATGTTTGCTGAGTCTGCATATGTGCTTATGAACATATTTGTTAATTTTGTCTTAGGTTCTTAGCATCATACTGCTAAATTTAGCAGTTTGTGTTTGTTTTAAACTTTTTTCGTAAAAGCACACACGCTCAAGAGGCCGAAGCTCGGTCCTGCAACACACCCTGCTTTAGAAGCGTAGGTGCGAATGGGTGGGGTGAAATGCAGCACCCAGCTGGTAACAGGAACAGTACGAAGCATAGAATACGTCTGGTGACAAGTGGTTGGTGCCACAATTCGTTGCGAGGTTAAGTGGTTGGCTTCACTGCCTGTGGGTCATGTGATGTGATGTGACATCACGTCCTGAGGAGCTGGTTGTTAACACGCTAACATGTGCGGGACACAATAAATTACAATGTATGTAACTGTGTCACGCCGACGACGTCACGTGACCACAGTCCGCTAAATTTGGAGGACAATGCCTCTCTTTCCTCTGCGAGAAGAGGGGACTCTCCGTTCTGCAAGGAGTAGCTCAGAGCAACACCTCCTAGATAAGAAAGCTTAAGTGCTGAATTTTCGTGCATCTACTAAAGAGGACCACCGCAGGCCAAGCGATTGGACTCAACTACGGCACAGCTTTCGACTAGAGTCGCGTTCTCGTTGATTGGACACGAGTTTCAGCTGGAACGCTGACTCCGTAGTCATGTCCAATCTCTGCCCTGCGTGGGCCTTCTTTAGCGATGCAGGAAAATTCAGCACTTAGGCTTTCTTATCTGGTCTGTCTCAGAGACCCATTTTTGTGGGGAGAGAAGAGGAGAGGAACTGGGAACTGGTCTTTCTTCCCAGCAGAAGATGACTTTTTCAATGCCCAGGAAGCCAGAGGCAGCCTCACGACAATTTCTGCGTTAAATGGAAAGCTTTCAACGGTTCCTCTATTATGGCAGGCATCTGACACGTGACCATGTTGTTGCAGGCTGCCCCGGAGGGTGGACCTCAAGTCGAAGCGCCTGAAGCACGACATTGAGCAGCGCTCTGCGTCGAGGAGCTTCTGCTGCGCGGGAGGGAACGGGCAAGGTGAGGTCCATCCGGCTCCCCCAGTACAATGTCGGGAGCTATTTTCCGATTGGTTTTTATTTAGTGGGACCTCGAAAACAGTCCCTCAATTTCACGTCTGACGATATCGTCGAAGTGTCGTGCTGTATGCGGCTTGCCTTGGCTTTAGCGTCGCAAAAAGCTCAAGCTGCACAGCTTTGCTCTGTCTTGGACTGTTTTCACATTTCTGGAGGAATTGAAAAAAACACCATCTTCAGGGGAACATGGGGTGATGCGGAGCATCGCGGATCGTTATTAACGGTGTTATTAACGTTGTTAACTTGGGTTTCGCCGCTCGCTTCGTACGTTTACGTTGAACTTCACGGTCCCGAACCTCAGGTTCTGCTGCTCGACGTTCTCGAACCAACACGGCTTCCCATTCTCGAAGGTCGGGTTCCGCCGCTCACTTCGTACGTTTACGTTGATCTTCACGGTCCCGAACCTCAGGTTCTGCTGCTCGACGTTCTCGAACCGCCGCTGCTTCACGTTGTCGTAGTTCAGCATCCGCCGCTCGGCGTTGATGAATGGACGCCGCCTCTCGATGCCGTGGTTCAGGGTCTGCCGCTCGCTTCAAGCGTTTGCGCTCAGCGTCGACGTGCCCTTCGCTGCGCAGCTTTGTCTTCAGTGGGCGTAGCGTTGCTGTTAGTTTTTGGGTGGCGCGACGCTGGCCTCTTGCACCAACCCACTAGCTGACTTGGGACTGTTGCTT
>JAZHYW010048623.1:0-76980 GCA_037355805.1 Ixodes ricinus
ATGTGCGATGCTAGCGGAGAATTAGCGGAGCTGCGGAAGCTAGAGGAGTCGCGCTATTTTCCGAAAGTTGCGAGAAACGTAGCTGGGTGTCGCGCGAGAACGAGTCTTCGCGAGACTAGGAAGAGCCAGCGAGGGCCACGCCGCGACTGTCCAGTCTTTCCGCTTCTCAATCGCGGTTCTGAGGGGCGGATTATTTCTTGCTGCTGCGAGAAGTAGCCGTGACAAAGCCCGGTCCAGGACTGCAACATGTAGAGATGTATGGCGGGCATGCAAAGTACAGCCACGGGGGAAAAACAAGGGTGCGGCCTCCTGCTCCAGAGCCGTTTATACAAAGAGAGTTTTGCCTTTTTAAGTAGATTTTGACAGCCTGGCAACCACAGCAGCGTAGTCTGACAACCGGGGAATGACTACTGTCGTGCACCATTTTTGTGGCTCCGACTCATAGGAACTCTATGCGATTTCTCAGCAATAAACAATGCAAAAAAGTAACGCCATTTTCTGTTATCGCGAAATCCGCTGGTTCTAGCGGGCAATATAAGCTCCGCCCATTGGCCAAACTTTTCGCCAAGGCTTCCTGCTCGGCCGCACCCTTCGCCAAGGGAGCGAGCAAACGGGCGGATCTGAGGGACTTCCGTGGCGTTTCATTTTTGGTGAACAGAGAGGTGGAACAGTTTGGTGGCATTAGGATCGAGGCCTTGTTTTCCAAGGTGTCTGACGCCCTGCTCGATTTTGGCACGAACAACACCAGCGTTTGTGCCAGCGCATACGTTGACAAGTACCGTCGGCTGGCCGCTCAGATATTGGTTTTGAGCTGACACTCCAACGAACAGGTTCTGCTCATTGGAGTGTCAGCGTAGTCAGAGTGCCGAGGTCCAGGCGTAGAATGATCGGCACAAAGACGTGAACTGGCTCCGGCAGGGGTTCTGCCGCGAGAAGGGCTTCGTGTTCATCGGTGATCTCGTGGACGAGTGGCATCTGTGCATCGGCTACTGTTTTATTTGTCATGGAATAAACTGTTTCTGGAATCTCTTACCCGGTTTTTTCGATTGAATGCTCTCAGTATGCTTGTTATTACTGGGACTAATGCATGTTTTCCCTTCTCTCACAGTATTTGTGAGATTGCGAGCGTGCGCGCAAGAACGTACAGAGCGGTGGGCTCGCACTCGTCTTCCTCGATGCACATAAGCTCACACTAAAACACCTCGAACCAAGCCAACCACACACACGATGAAGCCTCACCACCTCTCCTCCGCAGCGATGCACACATGGGCGAAGACCCCGGAGGTAGCACCAAGTCAACCAAGCCCGCACCACATAGCTGCTCGGCTGCACGCCCGCACGCCGATGGCACGCACGCCGCCCACACGTGTGTGACTCCTGGACAACATAACTTTAAAGATATCTATAAATACTATTTTTATGACGCGTAATGTTTGCTATTAGTCTTTGAAAACAGTAAACAATTGATAAATTGTCTAAGAATTTGTAAGGTCACGTGACATATTAACTTTAAAACAACAATAAAGTGTAACCTCTTTATTTTTATATCCTATATTTACTTATAAGAACGCATAAAATGTACACACAAACAAATTGCGTCCTTATATTATAGGTCACGTGACCTCTTGCGTGGATGGATCCTTATCTCCTCCCGACTCGGCTACGTCCCCGCGCGTGGATGTAGCCTCCGCCAAAGGTAAAACCAACGAGGTAGAGGGCTTAGAGCGATAAACCGGGGTTCCGGTCTGCACTCGAAAGTGACCCCCATAAGGCGGCTGCCATTGTACGCAAATTTGACCACTCGTCACATGACCAAACCAAATACGTGACGTCACAGGAAAGATGGCAGCGCCCAGGCAGCGGCTGGTCCCAGCTGGGCCGGAGCTTGTCGGATGCGTTGTTTGTTGTCGTTCGTGTCGGCGAGTTGATTTCAGACGCGGAAGCCGTCATATGAGGCCGGTCGAAAGCGACTTCAGAGTTCAGCTAGGTGTCGGACGTAGGTATAACGTGAACAGAAGGAGGAACGGTGTGCATTTCGCTGGTGAACGACGGGGATATTGCCACGAAAGAGACAATCGGCCCTACGTTGCTCGGACCTCAGATTGATTCGGATACCGCAAGTAAATTTTAAGGCGACGTTTCTGTGCTCTCGTTGACCATCGGAATCTTCGAGGTCTGCAGTGAAGCGTGTGCAATATGTTTGGATACGCAGTTTAGCGACGGAAATTGCGTGAGTCGTGCTTGGCAGTGTGCAATCGTGGTGCCGCTTCGTTCAAATGATTGAAGGCTCACTTTGATTGTGCGGCGCACCGGAGAGCTGCCTTCAAGTGCTTCAAGTTGGTAGTTCCTGTGCCGTGCGTTAGGTGATGCTATGCTGCTTCCTAAATTGTTCTGGCGTAGACGTGCACTTTCACGGAGCACGTGTGTTGCAGTTGGTATTGATTCCGCTTGTCTGTCGCACGTTTCGTCGACACAAGTTTCATCAACACTCGGTACGCGAATTGCAAGCTGTATGGACATTTCATCGGGCGTGTTACCTACCCAGTCCACCCGTTCACGCCGCTTTGCGACGACAGTCTGCAGCGGCTCATTACCAGAAAAGTGGTTCCACATCCATTTCAGTTCAGTTCGTCCACGGCAGTCGCCAAACCCCGAAGGAGAGGATTTATTCGAACAGAATACCTCTAAAACAATGCAGCTTTTTTAGTGGTCAGGATAGACTATTTTCTGTCTGTTTTGTTATATTGTCACGGATGCTTGCTCCAGTCCTATTTTCTATCAATATTTACTATTCTGAAAAGTTCCAGGCCATGCTCAGCTGTCATCCTATGTTCTGGTGGAGGTGCTGCACACTTTACCCATAGCCCTTTACTCTGTGTGGACCCTGGCGGCTCCTCAGCCGAGTTGCCCGATAACAATTAAGACACGGGTAGCGGATTATCCCACGTCTTAAACGCCCGGCGAGCCGTAAACCAAGTCCTATCCCAAGCCCGGCAGAAAAACCGCAAGACGAGCGATTACCGCAAGGACGAACCTTGGAAATGCACCACGAAGAACCTGAAATCCCAGCCAATCGCTGCTACCAGCAAGAACCACCGGAATTCGGTCTTTTGCCAGAAAAACCGAAGCTGACTAAGCCAACAATGGCAAACCTGTAGCAGCGAACCCCGTCCGCTCCCATCATCGTATGCATGCTCGTTGCACCTCGCACTCTGATGCCCTTTCACGCAGTCGAGGGCTGTATTGAAATATATGGCCGTGTCGCCCGCCACAGTAGGTAGACGGACAACCAGCGCCTGCAGAACCTATACTTCTCGTTGAAGAAACTGCCAGGCACTGGTTTGAGAATAACGAATCCTCCTTGACGTCGTAGGAAGTTTGCAGGATAGAGCTGAAGTGCACGTTCATCAGCCAACATTGACCGGGAGAGCCGAATTCCTGATTCTGTCCAGGTGATTCTGTCCAGGATGCGGCCCCAACGAGAGCGTCACCGCCTTCGTGGGAGATGTTTTGGGCGTGATCGAGCACCCACGCCAACCCTGATTCTACAGAAGACAAGAAGCTAAAAATCCCATGTCCCTCATGTGAGGTACAACACCTCCGGCAGCCTTGTCCGCAACTCCACGACAACAGTCGAAGGGTTCATATCACCGCGCTTCCAACATTGAATGTACACTGCAGGCCCGAGCCTGTCGCTATCAACAACTCCCCAGCTTCTCGACACTCGAGTCGTCCAGCTGCAACTTCGACGCCAGCCTCCCAGGCATCCGCGACATCCACGACGTTGTCCGGGAGGAGATCAGGAAGCTACTTCCTGCCATCAGTTGCCCGGCCTTTATTTTGATTGCCGAGATTGTTTCGGAACAAGTTCGACAGGCTATTCATCTGGAGTCTTCTTCGAGCGAGGCAGAATCTGACGATCCGAGGGCGACTTATGCCACAAAGTCACGACGACCGTCATCGGCTACCCGTTACTATTCAATGCCGATTCAACGAGACACCCCAACGCCGAAGCATTCATACATGCCCGAGCTTGCTGCATTGATGCAGAAAACTACCAGGAAAATTTGCGGATTAGAAACCAGCCCTGCAGCTTCAGTGCATCAGATGTCAGTGGCCGCACATGACGTATCATTACAAGACGGCATCAGTCGGTCAAAGTTGCCACTCGACCAAACTGAACACCGACGTGCCAGGAGCACCATCCAACAACAAGCAGCACAGGTACTATGACTGAACGCCTGACACGAGACTGTCGCAGAAAGAACTCGTTATGGAACCACTTGCAAAGAACCAATAATTACGTAAACAAGTGGAAATCAACATATTTGATACACTAACCTAATAAACATATTTTCGCTCGCCTTTATGCCTTCAGAGTCTCTACACAAAGAATTGTGTTCACCGCACGTGCTGGAACTTTTGAGGACACTCGCATCTCTGACCCCTCAATATTAATTAATGGGACATACCAGACTGGTTGCATTGAGCTGCACTCGTTCCACTTCTCCTGAACATATGGCGCATCCGAAAACCAACTCCAGTGATGTGAAAATGTTATTTATTAATTTATTCTCTCCAGGGGCCTTTGTAGGCATTGCAGAGAGGATACTTAAAACTATGCACATGATAATAACATTAAAGCACACTGCTGTAACTTGTTAATTGCAAAAACAAACACACCTCTGAGCATCTAGTTTAATGGTATGTATTCATGCATTGTTATATAACCCCATCAAGCAACACAACTGTCGCCATTTTTTTTCGGTGCAAAGCACACGAATATACCCCAGTTCACGTCGAACGCTAATGCAGCATTCGAGTCCAATAGGTGCTCAGCCGAGTTCGCAGTGATCGCGGACATAACATTCTTGTCGAACAAATGCCCAAAGTATGAAGGCCTTGGGCAATTAGAGTAGTAGCTACTGTAATTCGTTCCATCACAATTTGGCAAGCGGCGATGGCTACAGTCTTGGTGAGTCAATATGCATGTTGGAAAGAGGCACATGACAACATATCATCAGAGTGCTCGTCAGCACAGATTTGTCACATGCCTTCACTCCGTCAATGATTGGCACGAGGGGGCTGTGGCGGTTGCCCTTTTCCAGGTTATGGTAATACGAGGTATAGGCAGCCCACATTTTAGAAAGAAGTCTATTGAAGAGACCGAAAGGAATGGTAGTCAACATTTTTCAACAAGACTGCTTTTCGGGCAAGGGGTGAACACAAATATGAATCATCTTGTACAGGTAACTAGAACAAGTAAATAATTTACCGACTAATACAATGCACTCTTGATGAAAAAAAGTATTGCTGCAATAAAACCTACGAAAGAAAAAGATGTGCAATTAATCTATGCGTACACCAAAAATAGCAAGTCGAATAGCATTGAAGCAGGTGCCTGCAACGATTTATTCATCCCCCCACTCAATAAAAACGTCATTCCTCGCAGCTGAAAATAAGTGTGCGATTCGCACTCACAAAAAAAGGAAGAAAAGCGATCGAATGTAGAATCGTCGATTAGCACAAAAGGTTAAAGATCGCAGGAGCTTCCTCGCTAAAAGTTTATATGGATATTCGGTGACGTAGGGCTGAAACAACTTCCCCTAGGTCCTCACGCGACGTATACCTTTCGCTTCGATTCTCAGACGTTCAAACGAAGCTAGAAAAATGCGAATATATTACGCTAGGAGTTATATCGTAAAATTGTTTACAAGTACAAAACGTAAAGATCGCAGGAGCTTCCTCGCTAAAAGTTGGCTGTGATTATGCAGTTACCTAGGGCTGAAACGAATTCCCCTAGGCCCTACGTCCGACGTATACATTTCGCGTCGATTCTAAGACATTCCAACGTTCAAACAAAGCTAAGAGAAAGCGAAAATTGCATGCTAAAAGCACTCAAAGTTCTATCGACCATCGAACACATCCGGGAATCCGAGCACCGGTAGGGCGATACGGCTGATGCTGTCTTGCAGGTGTTAATATCCAGATGATACAGGGCGATCTTACGGAAAAAGGTAATAAAGTCTCATTTCTTCATATTTTCACATTATACCTGCGTCAGCGAGCACGAAGAAGACCGAAGTCGTCGGAAAGCAGCTACACATCGCGGCTACCGCGCACCGAACAAACTCGCATTCCCCAGCTCTGGGCGCTGCCATCTTACCGGTGACGTCACGGCTCTTGTGAGGTCACGTGACGTGTGGTCACTTTTGCGTACAAAATGGCGGCAACCGGGTGGGTGCCACTTCCGAACTTCCGGTTTATCACTCTAAGCCCCTCTACCTCGTTGGGTAAAACAAAGTGACACCATATCCGTATCCGGTCTAATTTTTTTATTTTTTTTGTAGCGCCGTGTCTCGAACGTCGCCTTGGCATTAGCACCCTCCACATTTTCCCGAAGTGCGAACTACAGGGGGCGCTTCTCTAGCTATCATCATCATCGTTTCTGACGTCACGGGTAGGACAGATTCGGACAGACTGCGCAGATCTCGAATCCCTCGGCTCGTCAGCTCACTTCATCCGGTGTTTGGGTAGCGCGCGGCAAAGCCTGCTTCGCGTGTTGTGTTTAGTTGGTGAGGTGATATTTATAGTAGGACATTTTACCAAAGCTTGAAACCGCCCGTGGCACGCGTAGTCGTGCCAACAAATACTTTTGGCGCTGAGGTGTCGAATCGCTCGGATGGTGTTGTGCTGCTCTCTACCCCAGTACAAAAAGCTGCATGATAAAAAAAGAATATCCAGCGCTTTATCCCACCACAACATCTACCACGGCGAATAAGGCGTATTTGTATTACGGCTCGGACAAAATAAAACTAATGGTGAATTCCGCTCGCGGATCTCGAGCGCTCCAAAAGCGCTCCATTTTGAGCGCGCATATTCCGCTCGCAGATCTGGCTCGACTTGGTCATCTTCCGCTCGTAGATCTCTGGCCAGTGGCGTAGTAACGGGGGGCCGGGGGGCCGTGGGCCCCGGGTACCAGGAGTCTCAGTCACGAGGGGGGTGCCACTTATGGCGGCAATCCCCCCGGCTTGACTGGTTCGTAAGTGGCAAAGAATGTGTAGACGCATGAGGTCACCACTCTTCCATCACGAACGTGTCTGGTGCAGAGTCGCAAAACTGGCTTGGCTCGCGCAAAGTCATCGCGCACCGGCGGAAAAAACAAGCGCGGAAAGTGCGGGAGCACTCGAGAAAGAGCTGTGCCCGGGCACGCCGAGCCAACGCCACCTAGTCCACGCCAAACCCAGCGCAACACGACGCTGGCTTGCGCCGACCATGGCCGGACTGCGCCGAGACAGCAAGAGAAGGCGCCAGACGAAGTAGAAAGTAATCACAAGAAGGTCTTACACGAAGGGAGTCGCGGGGAGGGGGTAAACGTGTTGGGTAAACTCTCAACGTGTCGTCTCCCTCACCCCGGACTCGCACCCATGGCTGTCCACCCGTGCACGGCACCGCACCACGCGCCGAGGGGGAAGTACCGAGAGGAGGTGCTGGCGAAAGGCTTCTGCTCAGCAAGCTCCCTCGCTCTCTGACCCCGCCGTAAGTTCTAGAAGCGCGTCGCTCGCCGTCGGGAGGCGGTCACAATGTAGTGTTCTGGCAAGTGAATTCGTAATGTTGTGACGGCGACGGCGTTTCCCTGTTGCCACAGCGTGCCATGACTGGAGACCGTCGAGCTTCCGGAAATCTGCGTGGACGGACTGGCTTCAGCGCCGCAGTGTACCGTATGCCAACGATTGTTTGATTGCATTACTTTCCATCTTAAGGGGTGCGGTTTAGAGGCTCGTTTTAGCGACAACATCTTACCGAATTGCCTCGAAACTCTGTTTAGAGAAAATGGCGGCCGCCGGCATGCTGTTGCTTGCCGAATCGTTAGCGGTGAATCCTTGGCGGTGCACGCTCGAGCTTGATATTATATCATATTTTCCCGGAGCGATACCGAGGGTGACCACAAGGTCTGTTTGGAAGCCTAGCTTGCCGCCGCGTACAGACCGCGTTTCTCTAAACTGAGCCTTCACGTTCTCTAAACCAGAGGTGTGCAAAGGGGGGGGGGGGGTGACACCGTTTGCTGGATATAACCCTGTATTTATTATTTCATTATCGCTGCGTGACCTCGCGTCGCGGTTATGGCTTTTAGCTTTGCGGTCTCGGGGAGCGGGGGGGGGGGGGTGACAAAAGACCTAAGGGCCCTGGGTGCCAGATGGTCTAGCTACGCCACTGTCTCTGGCAGCTACCGCCCCGTGGAGCGCCTCCAGCTCCACCGAACTTGATCTGCGGGATTTCAGAGATCTACACTGTGATCTACACGGAAGTTGACAGAGCGCCACAGAGCGCGCTACGTCATTTCCCTCCCTCCATGGTGGCTCATGCAGCTCATGCGCGACGAGGCGTTGCTGGCGTTGCCGGCGACCGGCCCGACCGGCCGCGCTGGCCGCGCCGTCGACGAAGGGATGGAGTCGAGTCGGTCGAGCTGGGTCTTCTCAGATGCGTCGGTTGTTTACGCGGGATTGTGACGGCTCGAACGCTTCTACCTCGCGTTGAAAGCCGGGACAGGAGCGTGACAAATCGGAAGCGCTGACATCTGTGATCGTGAGAGGAAGAACGAGAAAAAGAACGACAGAAAATCGGAAGGAGGCAGACGCAAGGTTAGGCCTGTTCATTTTGCCGCCACTGATTACTTTTTTACGCTGCATGCCGCCGGCGTTTTCCCGTACAATAAAGCAAGAACAGATTAGGCAACGACCGTGCCAGTGATGGTTTCTTACCTCTGTGTTTATTAAAGTCGTACCAGCAATTTGAACCCCACCGATGGCAATCGCTGTGCGTGCCCCGCCGCTTGGAGGCGGCCGAAAGGTATGTGGCGGTGCCGAATGCGGACGTCTTCCTCGTTATTTGTGACATGGGTTCCGTGGTGTGGATATTTCCGCCCAGCCTGTGTCGTGTGTTAATTCTGCGGCTAAGCAGTGACAGTTGTCACTGGTCGTCGGAAAGATCAGTCGGCTAAGCGTTAGGGGGCTCGTCAAGTTCGAGTAGCGGCCATTTTGAACGGCCGAGGGGGAGCGGGGGAGGGGTCGCTCCGAAAAGGCGAGTTAATAGCGAGTTTTAGTAGACCGTGTTTCCCGCTCCGCTAAGCCCCTCCGCTACCCGGAACTCTACAGCCAAGGCCATCGGCGCGCAGGCGCAGTGGCGGTTTCTTCGTAGCGGAGGGCTAGCGGAGGGGAAACACGGTCTACTGAACTCCCTAATAGCGAGTTTTAGTAGACCGTGTTTCCCGCTCCGCTATCCCCTCTGCTACCCGGAACTCTACAGCCAAGGCCACCGGCGCGCAGGCGCAGTGGCGGTTTTTCGTGGCGGAGGGTTAGCGGAGCGGGAAACACGGTCTACTAAAACTCCTATTCTTCCGCTCGTCGATTCGGAGCTTGTCCCACGGAGCGGAATTTTGCCTCCTCGCGGATTTTGGAAAGCGCTCCGGATCTACGAGTGGAATTCACCATAAGAAAGGAATGTCTCATCAAATCGCAAACCGGAAAGCGAAATTCGAGAACCTCTCACGTGTGTAATAACCACTCTAGTGAAAGCGACTTTGTGTATCCCGTTGGTTCTAATCTGTTTTGCGAGTGCTGGTATTTTATTAGTTCCGAGTTGAATAATTTTTTTTTTTAATTTTGTAAACCAGTAAACGAATATTTTGTCAAAATAATTGGCAGGAAGAAGCGGTGGCTAGCTTCAGAGGTCGTTTCAGCTAAATCCCTGCTTATTCACTTGGTCGACGCGAAACCTGGGAGACCCTCTCGCGATCAAGGACTTAAATCTAGTAAGTCAGTGACATTACAGCGTCCCAAAAAATGAGGAATACTCCTCCTATGATCGAATTACTACCGTTTGCATGTTTGATTTTTGCGGACTCAAATGGGCGTAACGCGTAATGCGCTTCCCAGCGAAAGATTTTAAATTTGTATAGAATTCTTAATAAAAATTGAACGGAACAAATTAACCAATCACCTGAATTTGCCGGATCATGTCACACAATTTAAGAATTTATAAAAAAAATTCTGCTTTTCTTTCGAGCAGAAGTCGCGATGTGACAAACGTTTTTGCGACGTATTCGATGCGGGATGAGCTATGCGTCAGTTGCTGACGAACATTTGCTCGTCAGAAACTGTTGAGTCACGGTTCAATAGAAACGTCGGTATCGGCAAGCTTAGGTAAAACAAGTGTGCGGTGCTTTGCAACACAACTGTGCGCGCGTGCACAGCTAAGAAGACAGCACGTCATTTACTCTGGTGAATGCAAAACCTTTTTCTACAGAAGCCTCCACAGATCCGTAAAAACAAGAATCAGAGAGGCTGTGAATAGCCCTGGCGCACGCCGCGCAAGCTATAATGTGAAGCTCCAAGCTTGTTTTTGAACATTTGAATTTCTAATCTAAAAATCAACCTCAAGGCGCTGCTATTCATTTATTTATTTATTTATTTATAATACCCTCAGGGCCACAAGTGGCGTTACAGAGGGGAGTGGGTTTACATGAAGTAGTTGGTGATGGCGTCCCGAAATCTTCCACTGTCGGTGATGCCGATGAGGTTCTCGGGGAGGTCATTCCAGTCCACAATCGCAGATGGTAAGAGCGCCTTCTGGTGTGCGAGGGTGAAGCATTGTGGGCGGGCGATCTTACAAGGATGGTCAATTCTAGCCGAGATGTATGATGGGGGGTTTAAGAGAGATTGTTTAAAGATGGGCGTATAAAATACCTTGTGAAGAAGACAAAGGCGAGAGATCCTACGACGTGAAGATAATAGCGGAAGGTCAAGGTGAGCTTTCATTAACGAGACACTCGAAAAACGGGAATAATCAGAAAAAATGAAGCGTGCAGCACGGCTCTGAACAGATTCAATAAAATCAGTTAGCGTTGATTGATGAGGATGCCAAATTGAAGACGCATATTCTAATTTGGGACGGACAAGAGTAACGTACAGGAGGCGCTTAAGGTTATGGGGAACAGATCTAAAATTTCGACGGATGTAGCCTAAACTTCGATTAGCAGATTGTACAATGTTGTTAATATGAGTATTCCAAGAGAGGTTAGGTGAAAGATGCACGCCGAGGTATTTATAGTGGTCTGTATATTCGAGTATAGTCCCATCCAAAAGTAGCGTAGGATTAGTTTCTGCTAATGAATTAGAAAAACGCATGCACTTACATTTGTTAGTATTGAGAGACATTTTCCAATTCTGGCACCAGTCGGTTATTTTGAGAAGGTCAGCTTGCAAAATTAGAAGGTCATCTTGAGTAGTAATCTTACGGTAAACAACGCAATCGTCAGCAAACAGGCGAATAACAGAGGTGATACGCAATGGGAGGTCGTTAATATAAATGAGAAAAAGTAGCGGTCCAAGCCAACACCACCTAGACAGAAGGCCTCCGCACGCGTCATCACAGTCAGATCGATCGAGGCCTGTGATTGGCCACGAGTGCTGCGTCAGTGTTCGGCTGGGGCTCGTGTCCAATCAGCGCGTCGAAGGTCGGGCTCGGACCCAATAGCCGAGTTAGCGCGATCCGACTCTGATGACGTTTCATAGAGGAGAGAAGACCATGCGGAGGCCTTCTGTCTAGGTGGTGTAGTCCAAGCACGGTGCCTTGAGGAACACCAGAAGAAACAGCAGAGACGCGAGACGAGGCATTGTTAGCATAGACGTATTGACGGCGTTGAGAAAGAAATGATTCAATCCAGATTAGTACATGAGCGTCAATATTTAGCGTGGAAAGTTTGAGAAGTAGAAGTTTATGAGGTACTTTATCAAATGCTTTAGCGAAATCGAGAAATACAGCGATAGTGGGGTATCCGGAGTCGAGATTCAAGAACAAGTCATTAGTCAGATGAAGAAGCTGTGTTTCACAAGAAAAATTACGGCGAAAACCGTGCTGCACGTCACTGAAGAAAGAGTTAGAATCCAGGAATGAAACCAAATGCTTGAAGATGATGTGTTCCATTATTTTAGACGAGATGCAGGTAAGAGATATCGGTCTATAGTTGGCTGGTGATGACCTACTACCGCTCTTGTGGACCGGAATGACCTTCCCAAACTTCCAGTCCTCAGGCACGACTTCCGTGTCCAGAGATTGACGAAAGATTTTTGTTAAAAAAAGGCTGGACGTTAGATTAGTGTTACGGAGAATCTTGGAATTTATGCTGTCAATTCCACATGACGAAGAAACTTTTAAGGATTTAATAATGTTTACGATTCCATCGTAATCAATAAGAATAGGATCCATTGGGAACGATATACTGGAGACGGGAGGGGAAACAGTAATGAGGTCTGAACGGGAGAACACTTTAGAAAAAACATCATTCAGCACATTAGCGCACAAGTTCACTGGAACAGGGTCCCCTGAATTTGAAACAAGTTGTAACGAACACTCGTCTTTTGGGCGAACAACATTCCAAAAACGCTGCGGATTGGCAATCAATAATGATGGCAAAGTCGTACGATAAAAAATGTCTTTACATCTATTCAACTCAATTTTGTAAATGTTAGCGCAGTCCTCATAGCTCTGCCATGATTCGGGCGTACCGGCTCGACGGGCAACTTGAAAGAGCCTTTGCTTTTTATTGCGTAGCGATTTGAGGCTGCGATTAAACCATGGATTCGAAGACTTCGTTGTTATATCAATACAAGGTATATATTTTTCCACTAAATCACATAATTTATATTTAAAGAGACACCAGTTTACGTCCACACTTCTACTCTCAAAATTAGTATTAAAAGACACAAAATATTCGGACAGAGTGTTGCAGAGCTGCTCATAATTCCCTTTCTCATACAGCCGTATGCTTTTTGAACGCGCAACGGTTTCTGGATTTCCACGCATATAGGACAGTAAATTACCCGATGATCGCTCACGCCATCAAAACAGGTTAGAGGTGATTCTACAAAACCCGGATGAGTAGTTAGCACGAGATCTAAAATACTAGAACAGGAATCCGTCACCCTAGTAGGGACGGACATTAGAAGGACCACTCACAAAAACGCTATACGCGTTTCTTGAAAAAATAACCCGTTTTTTATTGGCATAGATGCAAACTTACGTGACCATGCACTCCGTGCTTTGACATCGCGTCGTCTGCTCGCATTCTACCAGTGCGTCACAGGAGGGCCCCGTGAGGTGGCGCTACTAAAACATCTCGTCTAGAGTGCCTCAATGTTGTTGGCCCTCTAATCTCGTCGCTGATACTCGGACCCTACGATAGACTAGGGCCCGAAGGCTGGCAGGCGGATCACTGCCTCAGAAAAGCGTATATCCGCATAGCGAAAGAGTGCGCGAGAGAAATTTTGATACGCAGACTACGGAGGACATTGATAGAGAGTTTTAGCAGATCGTTTTTTCCCCGATAACGATACGATGCATGCCCGAGGCCGCCGGAGGGGAGAGGAGGTATCGTCATCGGGGCGAAAAAACGATCTGCTAAAACTCTCTATCATAACGCATAAGGGCCTCTGTTATGATAGCCCGCTATTATATATTGGTGAAATAAAGGTACATGGTATTTAGTTTCACAAACGTTCTTGCCATATTTCGTAAACATTTCAACTGTTTGGAGAAGTTAGACGGCGGGTAGGCAACACTGACGTAAAGTTGTTTCACCTCAGCCATAACAATCCAATCCAATCCAACTTTCTTGTATGTAAAACGTACCCGGACCCGCATCTCCCTTCCGCACGCGGTCCGTACATACGCCCCCGTGTCGAACACTCTATCCGACTCATCTTCATTTCGCCCCATCGCTTCCAGACGGAATTTAATCCCTTCAGTAGTCTTCCGTAGTAGCAAGCAGACGGAGCCTCCGCGAGGGCTCGATAAGCAGACGAAAAACTCGCCTCCGGATGACGTCTCGGCGCACTGATACGTACGACGGAGCAAATATACCACGTGGTTTCTAACAGTCTCGTGATTAGACCTAGCGGCCTGTAGCATTGGGCTTTAGTCCATCGTAGAATGCAATTTTCCGGCGGTGGACGTTCATCCGAACTTGGTTTGTTTCGCGGCAGACGACTCTTGGCCAGCAGACGACAGCCGATTCCTTGGCGCAGATACGCTCCCGTGACGCGGTGTCACGTGCCTCGCTCCGACGCTTTTATTGGGTCGAGGGGGCCGTAACCTCCACAGTTGGCCAAGTTATCGTGAAACAAAAATATTTGCCTCGTTGTTTCGTCACCTCCAAATCCATTGTGCGGGGTGAGGCGAGGCAGCTTGGTATGTGGACATCCTTGTTCATATTAACCGGAGTGGTGGAACACTTTTCACAATAACTTCGCAAGGACACCTGTCTCTGCTATCTCTGAGGCTTTTGCACCCGAAAATTTGGTCGAGTTTTTTCAAAGCTTTCTTCTTCTTTGGCAAAAAAAAAAAGAGGAAAGAGAAAGGGGGGGGGCGCTCTAGCTGCCTCCCAGTGCCCGGCCGTACATGAGTCAGGGCGCAGCCCACGAGGAGGACAACAAAAGGGCCAACGTCATCATCGCCGAGGCTGCCGGCCCGGGAATCTGGCCACTACTTCCGCTGCTGGCCACGATGGTGACAACGGCCCTCCCGCTGCCTGGTTACATCTCCGACCTGGCGCTGTGGACTTGAAGCCCCTCTTCTGTGAGTTGTCGTTCGCTCCTCCCGACACACTTGGCCGTCTGGGCAGCCCCGCTACTGCCCCAAGTGGCGGTTTTTCGTCCCGATTGACTGGACCTCGTCCGCCAGCCAACTGCTCCTGACACAGTGCGGCGTTGTGATTGGGTGCCCGTGCGGGTCATTCCCTTCTGCACAAGCCAGCCGAGGCTCACGGAGCGACCAACGCTGCTCTGGGTAAGCTTACCAGGAAGTGGCTGCTGAAGACGCCGAGTGCACTCTGGACTCAAGCGTCTGCATGTACCGCGTTTTTTATTTTGTAATTTTTGTGTTGCTTTGCGGCGTGCTTTTTTTTTGTATCTTTGTTTTTGAGAGTCGGTAGGTTGATTTTTATTTTTTAAACGTGCTTATAGGGTAACGAAAATTTAAATATACAAATTTCGTCCGGAAATGCTTCAAGCATAACGGATAATAACCGTAAATGATAATCGCACGTTTGTATTTTGAACGACTGGCTCTATTTTTCGTTCCAAACGGGGCACCCGAGCAAGCGCTCGAAGAGAAGCGAACGGGGAGCGCGATGTGTCATAACTCATAAACTATTCTGCGAAAAAAAGCAAAAAAAAAAACAATTCCCGCATTTGTGACGTGGCAAGGCTGGCGTGGTTATGAGCTTTGCCGTTATCAGCGTTGCGGTGGCGTCGACGAGCTACAACCGAGCGGTTCGAAGTACCCGTGGGGTGACGAGCGTGTGGCTGGCCCGAAGAGCACGTAGCTTCCACAGCACTGTCAGCTTGGGGGTGAACGGGGTAGGGAAAGCAACTTTTGTCCCAGTTTTGAGCGACGGGCTAATCTTCTAGGGGAGAATGGCTGCATCCGGGTGCAGAAACGGAGGTTCGAGGCCTCTCCTTTTCGTCTTCTTGAACTGCGCGATTTGTGAGTTGAGGAGTTTAGCAATCCAGTTTTAAATTAAATCACGTGACCTTATAGTTTTACGCCTAGATTTTAACGAAGTACCGCGCACAAATAATTGCTTATCGATCTTGAATAACAATACCGAGGAGATAAGTTATGTTTCGTAGCTTTGCAATTTCTTTGCTAGATGCCGTGAGCCGCGGTGCTGTATTTTGGGTTTTCGTCAGAACTAGTCACAGATCTCTGGGGCTAACAGTATTGAAAAATGGTTTGTCATGTTTTTTACAGCGATCGCAATACAAATCTCGGCTCAGTTTTGCGTAAAAGCCTCTGGATTTGGTACGGTCACGTGTTCCAGTGGTCAAAATTGTACAACATGGCGGCAGCCAAGTGGGGATCCCTTTTGCCAGTTTATCGCTCTAAGCTCCTTTACCTCGTTGGTCGATACGTTGTCTGATGAATAAATTATGTTATGGTGTGATGTGTTTCCCGCCAAATTTAGCACAAAGAAAAACTGAATTGGGGATCACGTGTCGTTGATATTTGAACTAAATTTAGGGGGAACCTGGATTTGTCTATAGTCCAATTCATGTTTACAAACAAACAGGAGCGCCCCTAGTGGACGCCACCGGTTCTGCGCATGCGCGATGGAGTGTGGGCAAGAAGCTCGCCGTCGCCCATAAACAAACCATTGGAATACGATGTTGTCGGCGTCGGTGTGAGTCCCCGTGATCTTTTTCGGGTTGGAATTGTTGATTCTACGTCTTCCTGGCAATGTATGACTACTTTAGTGGCCTCAGCCAAATTAACGAGGCTCGTTACACCGCAAAACTTGGCGTGAATATTGTAACATGCGGCGATTCATTCCGCGTGGACGCCGCAGGATGGACGCTAAAGCCTGATTTGCATGATGAGATTCTGCTCGTCATTTTCAGTCGCGACATCGCTCGGGTTGCAATATTGTGAACCGTAGCTGACATGGTCGACGTCGATACTGAAAATCGCAAGCAGAATCGGCGGACCATGGGGATCAGGCATAACAAGTCGGTGATGGCCACTGGTAACAATGATCAGCATCTCCTTGTATCTACACTTTACTCCATGCCTACTTAACCACAACCAACCTTCAAACTTAGAAGTCCTTTGAGGCCTGCACTTCTTATCGCAATTACCGGGTCAACTTGGTGGTTTTCCCGCGTTCGCAGTGCTGGAACACAACAAATAAATCTGACGACCACAAGTATCCGTGAATTCAACCCAAAGTGCTTCCCGCACAAGCAGTTATGGTCCGACGGCGTCTGGTTTTCCTTTTTCTCGTTCTCGGACGAACCGAGCGGGGCAGTAAACACGTGAAAACTGACCTTCAAAACTTTCCCGACTCTTTTGGTACAGCCCCAGTCGCGGCGTTTTGACGAGCTGGCGGGTTTTCTGTCTGGTTTCTTCCAAAAGAACACAGGAATGCACGTCCCGCATGGTGATTTTTGGTGACTTCCGCCCACAGCTTCAGACCGGAAGTGCGCCCGACGCGCCACCACCGCGCCGTGACGTAACAGAGCTGAGTTGTCTCGTGACGTCAGGTCATGTGACATCATTTCTCCCGCCAAATTTAGCGGGTGAGCTGAATTGGCGCGATACGTCACGTGACGGCAATTTTCCAGCTAAATTTAGCGGAGAAACTGAATTGGTGCATAGGTCACGTGACGTAAATTTAGTCGCTAAATCTAGCGGGGAACCTGAATTTGTCTGTAGGCGCCGGTCAGTGACATCGATTCTCCGACCAAATTTAGCGGGGAAACTAGATTGTTGCATAAGTCACGTGACGTCAATTTTTACGCTATATTTAGCGGGGAAACTGAATTGGTGCATAGGTCAAGTGATGTAAATCTTTCCGCTAAATTTTGCGGAGAACTTAAATTTGCCGGTAGGTCCCGTGACAGTAATTTTCCCGCCTAATTTAGCAGGAAAACTTTTCGTTTACGATCGCGCCGTCGAAAAACCGGGGAACGGGCCGCCAACACTGTAAACATTACAGCGCCCTGGACGTTGTTAAATGCAGCAATGGACCTTTTTCACATACCGACGGCACCAGGCGGTGGCTGCACGAACTAAAAATCGAGGAAGGGACCTACCTGCGCTACCAGTCGATAATGGGAGCTACGCTACCAGTTTCTTCGTTCTCTGAGCAGCGGGGCGTGCCCAACGCGCCGTCCAAGTGGGGCATCCGTGGCGTCCACTTAAACGTCGTGTTATTCTTTCCGTCCGCTTTCTTTTTTTGCGTAACACAATTATATGTATGCTGCAATTACGTTTTCTACTCGCTGATCCACAGCCTCCTTCCGAATTTCCTCGATTTTTCGTGCACACTTCCGCCGCTTGGCATCGGGCGCTCGCGCGTGCGCAGAACGCTTCTCGGAAAAGGTCCATTGGAAGCGCTGAAAAAGCCTGTCAAGTGCTCACTTCCGGAACAAGCCGCTTGCTTCCGGTGGCTTCAGACCTGTCTGCTCAATGCGCCATCCTGCCCCCTAGTGGAGATTCCTGGTTTGAAGATGTGCATGAATGCACGTAAGAAAGAAATGGACATCCACATTGTGTGTGTGTGTGTATGTGTGTGTGTGTGTGTGTGTGTGTGCGTGCGCGTGCGTGCGTGTGCGTGCGTGCGTGTGTGTGTGTGTGTGTGCGCGTGCGTGTGTGTGTGTGTGTGTGTGTGCGCGCGCGCGCGCGCGTGTGTGTGTGTGTGTGTGTGTGTGTGTGTGTGTGTGTGTGTGTGTGTGTGTGTGTGTGTGTGCTGGAAATGGTGCCCTCAACAACGCAAGGAACAAACTGACTCGACTCAAGCCCGTTACGCACGATGTTATCCTTCGAATGCACAGTTTTATCAGAGTCCTTCGATGAAGGACTGGTTTTACTTCGTGGAAGTGTCGGGCCCAAAGCTGGGGCCTGAACAACATCGCCTAGAGCAGAGTGTGGACAAGCGTTTCGACGTCATCACAGTGAGATTGAGCGCAGACCCTGATTGGGCACGAGCGTTATACGTCAGCGTTCGACTGGATCTCGTGTCCAATCAATGCTTCGAAGAGCGCTCTTGTAGTTGGGCTCGGGCCCCATTGCTGAGTTGACGCTATCCTGGGGTGATGGCGTTCCACGGAAGAGGAGGAAATAGTTCGAAGGTTTTGCCTTAGCTCCAGGTGGTGGTGCTGGCCTGGCACCGCGGTTCTTTTCGACGCATGGTAATCGAACACGAGGCCGAGCCGGACGCTGAAACAGCGCCCGATCTGACTGCGATAGCGTCAAAATTCTTGTTCAGAGGTTTCGATTCTAAATGGTGCTGGCCTGGCCGGAGCTCGTCTGCCGTTAGTGTTTTCTGCTTGTTTTCTTTCTTTCCTGTCGAAATTTCGCCAATCTACCGCCGCCACTCTCGTGTCTTGTGTCAGACCGTAGCGCTACTTGTGGAGGCCTCCGGAACCTTAAGGCGCGGAAGACCTGGAGATGGCAGACGAATGTGTTGGCCGTAGCCTCGACTGTTAAGGCCCGTTCACACTCTTGTAACAGAGTACGACCGAGAAAGACTAGACCTGTTGAAACCTTTTAAAATTTCTTAGGACGAGAGGACACACTGGCCCTCTGGCGCCATCTATGTGGTGACCCTGGAACTGCATTTCACAAGAGCGAAGGTTTTACGGGATTTCCGAGGTCAAATGTGCGTAATGCCTTATAAGAAAGGTTCGTTTATAACTTGACAAAAGTTTTTCGAGCCAAGAAAGAAAGGATAATGCGCGAGAGAAATAGAAAATATGCCTGACCGGCAAGTTTACACTGCTACCCAATAGATAACACCAGTGTGTCCTCTTGTTGTAAGATATATTAGGTTCTAAGGTGCCAGGTTCTAAGAGGTCGCAACAGTATGAACGGGCCTTTAATAGTAAAAGTCAAGTTTGTTGCGTGAGCATTTAGACACCCAAGCGTTCGTCCACCTCAAACGGGCGTCCTGAGTCTCCGCTATAAATTAATAGGGAGTTTCCGTAGATCGTCTTCGCCGTCCCGCGACGCTCTCCGCAGCCCGCTACGATATCCGGAACTCCGGATATCGTAGCGGGCTATCGTAGCGGGTACCAAGGCCATCCGCGCGCAGGCGCAGTAGCGGCTTCTTCGTTGCGGAGGGCTTAGCGGAGGGGGAAACGCGGTCTACGAAAACTCCCTATTATAACAATCGACGGCAACTACGACAGATATATCCGCTTGGAGGGCGCGACTTCTCTGACGTCTGTGGACCCGCCAGCATCCCGAGCAAATGCCACTTAGAGGACAAGTCTTGCACATCCCGTCATTATCAGGGAATCCTCGAAACCGCACCAAGCGACCAACGCGCTCAAGCTTGATGACGGCTGCCGTAAATCAGCACACGCGCCCGTCTCGGCATCGCGTCGCACTCGTTGTCACTGCACGACATTGAGTTTGTGAACGATATCTTAGATTGCAGAGTTTTGGGGAAACCTTTATTTTACGCAATAAGAACATCAGAAGACGAGAAAAAGAGTAGAACCTGGCAGAAACAACGAACAACAACAACAACAACAACTGCATAAAATTTGAGTGGAGATATATGATGACACGAGGAAGACATCATAGTAACTTTTGTGCAGTAGTGAGGTCGAATTTATTGCGTCTCCTTAAAAGTTCATGCGTCAACGCTGGGCTCAACTTTGATACTCCTGTGAGGATGCGGCTTGCTTTTCGCCCGATGAAGTAACAAGAAGCGGACGTTTGGCAAACAAAATACGTGTGAGGCTCAAGGTGACCAAATTTCAGTTGTAGTTCACTGGTATTAGACGGGGTTATTAAAATTGAACTCAAAGATGCACTCGTGGGGTGAGGTGACTTTTACTACGTTTGCATACGCACTTATAATATCCGGTATTTCGGGAACCAAGGAAAGTGCCCCGGTCTTCGTTTTGTATCGCTCGAGAATGAGTGTATTGTACGTTCGTAAAAAGTCAGATAATCGAAAACGCAACCAGCGCGTTCGGTCGCGGCGCAGCATGAGATGAACCTGCTCAGTCGAAACCGAAACTGAGTGGCCAACTAGTTCCCAGAGTGCACTGCGTGGTATTTCGCCGCAATGGGGCGCGTCGGTTTTGGAAAAAGTCCATTAGTTATTTGACAGTTCTTGCTTTCCTGACGATTTCTTTGAAAACACACATATTGGTCTTTTAATGGGGATATGGCGAGAATCCCGAGCTTGTAGTTTAATCTTCGGCAGTTTCTTGTGCTGATCGAGAGTTCGCGCACCCGGATGCCTTCTTGAGCAAAGAGCTCGCGCTTGCAGCCTAGTAGCGGAATTGTTGTACATTACAAAAAAACTAGGAAGCAAAAGATAAAGCGAAACAATCGGCAAATGAAGACAGATAAGTAAAAACTATGTGAATACCTTAAAAGAGCAAAGCAACTTTTCGAGCGACAATGAATCGGCGAGATGAGAACACGATGGCGCTTGAGATTTCTAGCGCTCAAAACATGGGAACCGGGACTCGTCACCAGTTGCCTGCGGGGCGTGTGTTTGAGACCGCTGGTATTAAGCTTGGAACATGCTTGCGACGGGTCTGCAGAGAGTGGTCTCATGTCTGATAGGAACAGCGTGTCTTCTGTGTAACGTGTGAGCGGTGTGAGTGCTACCCTAGACTTTCAGCCAATGCTTTGCTTAGATACAGACTTTTTAGTGCTTCGAGAAGCTGTCTTTTGGCGACAAGTCCGCAGCCACCTTGAGGCTTTCAAGCAGTCTTCGGTAGTCTCGCGATACTGTAATTCGTTACTTTTTTTTTGAAACTTTTAATTGTAATTTTTTTAATATTTTTTAAATAATATTAACGATAACTTAGATACTTTTTGAGAAACAAAAGGAGCTAAGAAGTATCGGCAAAAATACAGATACTTTTCGCCGAACAAAATGACCTATTTTGTGACCTCTACAGCAAGTTCGACCATGTGCGGAGGTTGGGCCCCACATTAGAAGCGACAAAATAAAACAATAACTAATTTTTTTTTTCATCGGAGCAGAGGGCAGACGTTTTTCTACTTATGTTTTCATTTTTCGTCACGTGGCAAAGCGCATTTATCATTTTCTTTGCTTCAACCTTCAGCTCTCTCGCCCCGTCTTCACCCCATCCATCCTCATCGAAACACCCCGCCTTTTCAGCCAAGTGAAAGAGCCTCCTCGCGGAAACTTCTACTCCCCTCCCCATTATTGTAATGGACCCGTCTGTTCATCGGTATCTCACTCTCCTGTCAACTGAGAAAAGGGAATAAGAGAGCTATTAAGGAGAAAGAGAAATGTAATAAACATAAATCATAGTCATGGTGTGTTCTCATCAATGTCTTCCTGGTTTTTTTTTTTAACTAATATATTTTGAAAGGAACGAAATTACTATGACGAAGTAACTGTAACTGTAACTTAACTAAATTTTTGACAAACAAACTGTAACTGTATCTAATTCCTTTTTAAAAGTAACTTCCCCGAGACTGCTTTCAAGTGGTTGATGTCGCAAGGACACACACTTGCTTGTATGACTTGCTACTTACCTGTATTTCGTGAAATGTAGACATATAAAACATTACACATTTTATGGATGTCGATAAGAAAGAGACCGATGCTGAGGAGTATCACCTAGAAGACAAGGCTTGCAATGTTTGTCTCCCGACGTCATCACTAGTTGACCCACGCATACGGTTATTATAGCAATTAACTCTAGGGGTTCAGGTGGTGCTGGTGTGCTGTTTTATTTTGAAGCAGACAGCAGCCAGTCTAAATTTGACTTCCGGTAATGCATTCCTAGGGGAAAACGGAAATGCGTTTTCTTTTCGCGTTCGATTATAAGAGCAAATATTGATTAGTGTTAATAAACAGTTTGGAACGTCTTACAATCGGATGTTCAAAAATATGTGTCAGGGCGTTTTTTTTTTTTTAGAATTCTACGGCGTCGAACACTATTCTAAAATAGTCCAATACACATATATAATACGTGTTGACGTTGCAGACTGCTATTATAGGGCACGTATTTACTCATATGGTCAATGCTATGAAGCACACAGAGTGAATAAGCTTGACAAAACACCAGAAAGATACTAAATACATGCCAAATAAAAAATCAAAACAGACAAGAACGAAACCTGGAGTTTTAGAAAGAAGAACATGTACTGAATTAGTAACAAACTGTGCATGAATAATCAAAATAAATCAGTAACCGAGTGTTTTTTGCGTGTGTGTTTTGCTTTTTGATTGTTCTTTTTGCTTGAATTGATAACTTGTACTGACATATGCTGTATAACATAGACCTGGGCCTCAATTTTCGCTAACCTAAACATCGCTCAGTAATAAAAAAAGAAGAAACCTTAACTAAATAAATTTACACTTTTATAAGGTGACTAAAGCTACATAGTACCCGTTACGAGTAAAGGAACCGCGCTGATTTCTATTATTCCCTGGTGAAGAGAAAAAATATCACGTACGTTTTCCCGAAGGAATAAACAGGAAGACAGGACAAGTAGACTGGTTGCTGTCTGCTTCAATTTGCAACCGGAAGTCCCGCAGACACTAGCGCCAGGTGAGCCTCTAGCGTTTATTGTAATAACTCTGTGAACCCACGTATCGCCACCGACCCTTCGTCGGTATCAGCGCCAGCGCGGCTCACAACGAGCGATATGTGATTATCTAGCTGCGCTATGAGATTATCTTGCCCTTTCTATTGGTTACGAATTTAATCGGAGATTAGTTAACTTGAATGAGAAGTTTTGTCTAGGTGGCGCAAGCCGCCGCCCAATTTAACGGGTTCAGCAAGTATCCATTCATTTATCCAGGTTGAACTCAACACGAAATAGCACACGGACGAGATTGCAGTTGCAGAAAGAAACAGGCTGAGTCAGATAGCAGTGGCGACTTCACTCTCGTCCGCCTGCCTTTTCGCGTCGAGGCGGCTTCTACCGATACAAGAAAGTCGTCGCTCGGTCTTTTTAGCTAACATTGTCCACGACTCTAGTCGTATACCTGGAACGCAGCACGGGTACATAACATGCTCATGGAATGTCCTTGAGGTGAGGCACTTGAAATGCACTTTACTGAAAATGAATTCTGAGACAGTTGAAACGGTGTTTGGTAGTCAAATCGTTCGGCTTGCATGGGAAATCAACGTGCACTGCATAATGCTGTCGTGTTTTGTGTTGTAGTCACTGAGGAAATGAAAACGAGAGGGTGACTCTTTCGAATATGCGAGGCACGGCGGAAGGCATACGCTCGTTGCCTTCCGCTGTGCTTTAGTGCCATGTGAGAGCACAATGCTCACGAGACGCTGAAGCGTTGTCAAATATAGGAAGCTCACGCTGGAGGCGGGACAACCGAAAAGCATCACTGTCGTTCTAATCCTGTCAGTAGTTATTGCCAGCCGGCAACAGGCCAGCAGAGTGAGAGCCCACGGTTATACCTGGTCTCGCTGTAGCTTGGCTAAGGGTGAACGACAAGCCACACATTGCGTGCCAACAGCATCAGTAGGGAGTTTTCGTAGATCGTTTCGCCGTCACCAGCAACGCTCTCCGCAACCCGCTACGATGCCCGGAACTGTACAGCCATAGGCTATCGGCGCGCAGGCGCGGTAGCGACTTCTTCGTTGCGGAGGGCTTAGAGGAGAGGGAAACGCGGTCTCACGAAAACTCCCTATATGGGCTACGTATACAGAGCGCAACGCACACATATTGGAGCACGACGCAGCGAAAAGCCTGATACTTCTTGGCAGTAAAAACGCACTCCGGTGACACGTAGTCACTTTCCGATTGGCCCGCCAGTGCCGTAGCTTCCGCCGTACTGGCATGTTATGCGATCACGGCTTTCTGGCCTAGCCAGTATTCCTTGCTTCAGACACTAGGCTAAGCTCCGCCATCAGAGTAATAGCTCACGTTTGAAACAATGCAGCCGCCAATCCCAGGCATACCCAATGTTTCTAGCTTCAGTCGATAGATAGCGCCAAACCAGACAGCATTGCAGGTTGCCCATAGAATCACTTATAAACTTGTCTTTATCGTTCTGATGAACCTATAGTCGTGCGTCGTGTGTGCAGCGCAGCCGAAACCAACCAAACCAGTAGTCAAGCATAGCAAATCACAACGGACGTGTAATGCCCGCGCGACATACTATGCGCCTTTCAGGATTGTCAGAATGATAAGTACATGTTTATTTTTCCGCAGCCGACGCAGCCAGCCAGCCTGACGGTTGCCATCTCCTGGATTGCCGAACTGATCCACGAGGACATCTGGGCTCGACTGGCCGCTGATACCTCCAGGATGGAAGTGACCAACAGTAATAGGTAGAGTTGCACCGCTTTTCCCTGCCAGGATTTGATTTCAAATTCAGTACATCAAGCTCGATCTCGGTTGGAAAAGAACATTATAAAGGGTGTCCCGAACGGACCTTCCGCAGTAAAACGAGTCGGAAGAATTGGCGCCTGCCTGAAGATGGCTCAAACTTTCATCGATTGTGCACTGAGCAGGTCAGTTTCGCCGAGTGAAACCTCAAGGCACAGTTCGTTTTCTGCAAAAAATTAAAGCAAACAGCTTGTGAAAGCCAAGGCTGAGAGGGTTCGCAGACGACCCAGTTAGTGATGCTTGCTTCGTTATCACCCGACAGGCGCAGCGAGCCGACATCACAGTGCGTCGTCTGCTCGGGCAGAGCAGGGTAAGTACACCAAACATGTTTTTTTGCTTGAGTTGATGCGTTATTGTTACATCACTCGCATACATATCAAGTGCACCTTTTTCACGACCTATTTCAGTCTTGAGCGTTATTAACTGGTCTCAGAAAGACACACTTGTGATCGAAGTTTGCTGCGAAAATTGTTATTCAGGTCGACCAGATGTCAATTTTGGACGAGCCTAAATGAGTGTTGTGCTGGTGAATCTAGAACCTCAAGTAAATTATCTCCGTTTTTCTTCCTCTCAAGCAGCGCCACGTATCAGAGGTGGGCCGAGGAAAGACAACCAGTCCGTAGACTGCAGCCGGAACAGTTGGTCCAGGACCTGTCTGAGACATGGTCCACGCCTTTTGCGAACAAGCGTCAAAAAGTATGCGACTGCGATTCCTCTGGCCTCCGGATGGTCCCACAATCGGCAGACCTACCACAAAAGAAAGCGAGGTCCCCTGGTTGGTACCCGCTACCCACAATCGCCCACCAAGACTGCTCAGCATTCGCTCCAAGCACCAGCTCTTGTGGGGCATCCAGTTCTTGTGGTTCAAACAGTTATTGTGGCGCGACCACCCCCATTTTGACGCAACCAGATCCTGGCACCCAACACATTCTTATGACACCACAAGTTCATGGACTGTTCCCGTCCAGACGTCACCAAGCCTTCAAGACGGTTCGCCGGTTCAGCGCAGCGAGCAAGCCCATCAGGCTTTGTTAAGTCTTCGCGACTGGTCCCTGTCATCCACTTTCGAACAGTCAGCCGAGGTTTTAGCAACGCACCACGACTTTCTGCCAGTCCACTGTGACAACCTGCATAGTAGTCTGGTTCCAGTGGACATTCAGCAGCGTCAAGGAGAACCCTCAGAAAAGATGGTGCTGATGTAACTGTGCGTACCGCGTCCCTGCTCGGAGCTCAGAAGAGAACCGAACAATCCAGATGCCCACAAGCTGAAGCATTTTGGGCCCGGATCTGTTCAGTCTCCTTGAACATGACTATTGACTCGGTTTCAGACATCGTTGCTACTGCGAACACAAACAGTGAGGAGTTTCAATCTTGCATCGCTGTGTTATCAAGCGACATCGACTGCGATGCGTCGACGTCGGCCACCACAGTTGGAGACAGGACTCACGGAGGTTTTGGTGTCTCAGTTCTTCTCACTCAGACTTGGGGACGTGGACGTGCCCCCAGAACCCCAGTCATGAAAATAATCCGTGCAGACGCTTCGCTGCAGTACTCTTCATTCTCGAAGCTTTCGGTTTCCTTTTGTACTCTAGCGAAGTCAGTGACACGGAGCATTTTATCAATGAGGCAAAGAATTAATGCCAAGTGCTGCGATTACAACATTCGCCGAATACGATGCCGAATTGGCGGTCATAGATGCCGTGGCATGCAAGACACCGAATTCGCAGTCGTGTTGTAGCAGTAACCACCGTAGAGTTTGTCTTCAGTTCGTGACTTAGCAGCAACCTGCAGTACAGGGCTTGTGCTCTTGGAACCGGTGTGAATCAGGTTTAATCAGTGAAATATCAACTTTTCTCTTATCAAAGTGTTATTTGTTCCGTATTCATTCTCACAATTTCAGTGGCATGCCCGATAATTCAATCTTTATGACACCTATCATTATTAAAATATGTCTTACACTCACTGCCTTGATGAGATGTATTTTTAATTGTTTTTGTTATAGTCATGACATTATATATGTATAATGTCTGTAACTAGGCCTTCAACATTAAACACACATTGAAAATTTCGAAAATGAAAGATTAAGAAATAAATAGATCTGATGTTCTACAATGGTTCGGTTTCTCTGACCTCCGGGGTAACGAAAGCCGTTTGCCGCTTTAGTAAAGGGTCAGTTTGTTGTCCTGGAGCACGCCTGATCTTTACTATGTCGGTTTGTTTTCATTGACGTCTACAAAATGCGTCATTTTCCATGTATACAGTTCACGACTACGTCCACGGGTAGTAGAAAGTCATAAAAAGCATTTCTGTGCGTGCGGGCCCTCAACCTCTCAAATGTATCAAAGTGGTAATCGACATCTCACTAAAAGACAGTCTCTTCGAGCTTTAAAATACCCAGGGATCTCAGCAAAGCATTGACTTCGCTGTAATCAGTTCTTGAGGTGTTGTATTTCTCAAGCTCTTCCCACCAGTTTTGACTCTCCACCTGTTTGTGTGTGTATGTGTGTGTGTATTTGCGTGTGTGTGTGTGTGTGTTCATTAAACGTGTCCCTAACGTTCCATTGCAAGCTATCATTCGGAAGATCAGGGTCGGTTCCGAGGTCAAACTTTGAGCTTCTATTTTTGGTATAGCCGAGAATTGCAAGTACCATGTCCTTTGTCTCTTCAAAGTGTTAAGGAACATGTCGCCAGTGAAGCGAAAGCAACAAACAGGACCCGCTGCCATGACGCACTATGTTAAGAAACTGTCTTCTGGACGTGACTGGTAAAACTAATTAACATAATTAGCAAAAAAAAATTGTTTTTTGCGCAAGCGAGCGGTGGAATAATGAAAGGGGTTTTAATAAAATGGCAAATTAATGTATCGGTGAAGATTCGGTAGCTGGTCGCGCTTATGAAGAAAAATAAATCGCAAGGGTGCGAGTAATTTATTTAGATTATCAGGAGTTATTTCCTTTAAAATAAACGATAATACGGAACTGTTAATTGCTGTAGAGACTTCACGTAACCTTAAAATAAGGTGGAGCAAAATAAAACAAAAAAAATTTCATTGGTAATTTTTATTCTTGCTTCAACATTTAAACAACACAGCATGGGAATATGCTTCGATGTCTTGGCTCTATACTCAGTAAATATAACTTAACTGGAGTGAGCGAAACATTAAACAAAACTACAATATCCGAAAGTTACAAAATGTCTCTATTTGCCCCCCCCCTGTGGGGCAAAAATGCGAAAACGTAGTGGGGTATAGTGAGACACACTTAAAAAAAAAAAAAACATTATATGCGTTTAATTTTTGCAAAAAAATAAAATAAAAAATAACTTGAAACGCATTGTGTGGGTTCCAACGCAGTCTTCATGAGCGCACTCCTTGCATTCCATGCACTCGATCCATACCGAATGCGGGGCTGCTTGGCTCCAAAGTGCTTTGCATACCAAGCACTGACAATCATTTGTGGAGTGCATCGCACGGTCCGCAGAATGCTCGGACACTGCGCGCTTCTTCGGCGTATCACTGATAATCTTTCTCTTCGGTTTCACGTTTTTCTTTTTGTTTTGGGAGAAGACGGGGGTGAGGGGGGGGGAGGGGGGTGGAACGCCGATTGTTGGTTGGTTGCTTTCTCCAACATCAGCTTCTTTCACTTGTGGGGAGATGACGTTAGAACAGTGCTGCACTCGGCCCTGCTTGTTGTCTTTTTCTATCCTACGTTAGGTACACAAGAAATGTTATTGAAACTGGAAACATCGGAAATAAGGTGCCTCCTGCAGCCCAGCAGTTTTTTTTTCTTTATAGAGCCGCTGCTTTTTACATTCCTTGGTCGTTTGGATCGCTTTTGAAGCGCATCCTTTGGTAGGCCAAAAGTGTGGCAACAGTGCGAAGGGAGTTACGCTGTAGTTCGACACTTTGAAGAGCTTTGTTCATGTCACTTTCGCGCTATGAAGCCAGTGTTGTTTTTATTTTATACGTTCGGACCACCCTAGAAACCGGGAGAAAAAGAATATTCCTCAGGAAGAACCAGGAGACTCGCGCGTTACTGACATGCGCATCATAGGATGCCAGATTGTAGCGTTTTGTCCCGCGCGTATCCCGTTACGTAAATAATTATTTCGTTGGAAAAAATACCACAGATCGCTAAAATTTGGTTTACATGGAGATAATAAGATATACCAATAAACTTCAAGCATACATTGGCCAACCAGAGTGCACGTCTCGAAGCGAAACCTCGCGCTGAATTTTGCGCCTTTTTGGCGGGGGGTAAACACGTCAACCTCAACTCCGTGTTTATTTTCTCCGGAACACACTCGCCGACAGCGTTCACTTTCTACACACGAAAAGTGTTCAGGTCACGGCACCTCTTGGTGAAGTTTGAACGCACTCCGATACTTGTCTAGAACATGGATGGTAGACACAAACTGTCGCATGTTGCCCTGCGTCCCATTTTACCCTACCTTACCCTACACACTTCGGGGATGTGAAAGGAATGTGAAAAGCAGCGGCTCTAAAAAGAAACATAATCACAAGAACGGCTGGGCTACAGGAGGCACCTTACCCTACACAACGGGTTCTGGGTTTCCTCGTTTGGCGCCTGCTGTGACATCAAAGGTCAGAAAGGGTTCTCGTCCATTAGTAGATGTACATATCTTAAAGGGACACTGACAGGGTATTTATGCTCGCCGAGGTTTTTAGTTGTACGTGACATATGAGAGCCAAACTACCCAGAACAGAATTTGCGGCTCGAAATTCGGTTTCTTTCCGCCCGAAAACCGCCGATCGAGAACTGGCCGGTTTGAGTCGCGCTCGCTCTCTTTCCCGTGGTCATGGGCCGTTTTCTAAGGTATCAGATGCGACCACCAAATTTAATCAAAGTCGTGGGTCAATGAAGGCACACAGTCAATATTAAAAATAGAAAAAATATGAAACCCATTTTTTGTGGCTTCCAAAAAGCTGCAGATACGTTGATTGAAAAAGAAAAAGGTTGCACAGACAACCGGAAGCATTCTGTGCGTTCACTGCATAATTCTCAACATGGCGTCGTTTCGCGTTTCGTGGGTCTCGCGGGTGGCAGCGGACGACGGGCGTGGGACCTCTACTTCAGAACTCGTTCACGGTACCGGCGAATTCTGTCTTCCTTCGAAAGAGAAATTTTGGACCGATCAAAAGAACTGATATTCATCCCGTACGACACGCCCGACCAGCAAGCCGATTGCACGAAGACGTCGCCGAGCCGTCGTTCCTTCTCGTGGCTGAAGACATCGCTCGCACAAACGTCAAGCACGAAGTGCGTACATCGAGTTGAATACGCACGCGTATGGTTTCTTTACTTGGTGCTGATTTGGCCAACGCGTGGTGCTGCCCGACTTCAAGCCGGGAGTGCATGTACTGAAGGGAAATCGGCAGCAAACTTTCCGAGATACAGTCTACCAGCTGCATTATTACGCTGAAAGAGTTCCTTCAGTAGCTCAGTGGAAAGACGTCCGCTTCACACGCAGCGGGCACGGGTTCAATCCGTAGTGTGGGCGTGCCATTTTTTTTTCAAACATTTTGCGATGTTTACGTTTCTTTTTTGTACAATTCTTACTGAAAAAAATTGTTGTGGACGATACGTCGCTGAATTAAATGGTATGGGATTCCATTTTTGACACCTCTGCCGCACATTACCACTTTCAGAGGTGAGGCAGCTCTTCACGCAACATCTTGGGAGTATTCTTTTCGGAGCCGATCACGGGAGTCTCCCAAGGGCACTCACTACGAATTGCCAACACTTAAATGTACAAAGCAACGCATCTTGTAGTACAGGACAGCGAGCGGAACAAACATAACTGCAAAGGAATCGCACGGCAAACGGATCCCAAACGCATTTCGTCTGCTGCACCCGGAAAAAAAAATCGCACGGTCGGGTGTAGCCGCGTGACTTCCGCCACTCTCACTCTGCTCTTCACATCTCCATGCGGTGCGTGAGTTTCAGTTTCAGTTTCCAGCAGTTGCGTTTTTTGGCTTTATAAAAAAATACATGACTCTGTAGCAAAATATTAATTGGATAGTATTACGACACCATAATAAATCGCCTGGCAAAAAATAAAAATTATTTTTTTGGGGTGTTACCCTACCGAAAAATCCGGTATAACTTTTCGCTATCCGGATTATGGAACCGGAAATCTATCTGGATTCTATCTGGACTCTATCTGGAATTTAGGTTTTCAGAAATTATTCCTTTGTCTGCAATCTGGATTTCGGGTTTCCAGAAACAAATTTCCGGTTCCATAATCCGGATAGTAAAAAGTTATACCGGATTTTTCGGTAGGGTAGTGTTTTTTTAAAGGTGCTGTGCGTCGATTTTGACGCTGAAAGAATTTGCATCTTCTACTTTTGACATTGTTTATCTTGTCACAAAGGAAAGAAAACACATCTCCTTCAAAATGTTTCGATTCCGCCGCGTAATCGCGAGGAAAAAATTAGTATACTTCCCGACCTGCAGCCGCGAGTGGCGGCCTTGAGAACCATGCGGCATGACGTCCATGGGGGACTTGTAAAAAGACAGGAAGGTGTGCAAATACCTCCTCGATAAAACGTAATTTTTCTATAAATCTTGTCGATCCAGCATAAATAAAAATGCGTCAAAAACTTGATATTATCGTCAAAACGTTTATTATCCGGAGTTTTAGTGGCGCCATCCATCCTTGGTCAACAAAACCGTCAGCTCAATCTGCTACCGCGAACAGCCGCCAAAAGCCGGACGGGGACGGGAACAGAGCCGGACGTGGACGGCCGGACCTGAACGAGACTTTCCTCCATAGAGTTATTATAATGCACGCTAGAGGTTCAACTGGCGCTAGTGTCTATGCGACTTCCGTGACTCAAATTGAAGCAGACAGCAACCAGTCTACTTTTGGGGTGCTCCTGTGCATTCCTATGGGAGAACGCGCGTGCATTTTTTCTCTTCGCCGGACAATAACAAAGAACACTTTGGTTATTTGGGTCGCACCGAATAGTATGTACCCTGATTAACACTGGAGAAGTGCAATTGCTTTAGTTAGCGCATTTTTCTTCATCAGTGAACGATGTTTAGCTTCGCTACATTTCCGTCCCAAACGTGTGTTGCGCAGCAGGTGTGTAAAAACAAGCGTCGATTGAAAGCAAAATTACAATCGAAAGGAATATACCCCGCAGGGGGCACCTGTGAAAGCAGGTGTTTGGAGAGTGGCGTCTCCACGGACCTCGAGCTCCGCAGGGGGTGCCTGCACCTTAGGTGCTAGGTGCTTGGTGAGTAGCGTCACCACGGACCCCAGCCGCGTGGGCCACCATACCCGCACGCAGGGGGCACCTACTTTATAGTAGGTGCTTGGTGAGTGGCGTCACTACGAACCCCGAGCCATGTGGGTTCGCCCACCCACGCCTGGCTGTGCGTGGCTTAACCCGTGTCCGGGGAAAAGGGGACCCTGGTGGTTGAGCTGAGCCCGGGGTTTGTTTGGACCCTTCGGGGCCCCCCGAGCGAGGCAATACACCGCTTCGGCCCCTGCTTCTCGTAGACGGGTGTCCTGGCTTGGCCCGACCAGGATGATTCAGTCAGTCGCCTCTTCTACCCTCTTCTTCCTTCTTTCACTTTTCCTCCCACCTCCCTTACATTTGAATCTACTACATTGCCAGAGGCTGTGAAGGCTGGGTACCTTCACTGTAGAGTGCGGCCCTACGTGCCGAACCCCCGCAGGTGTTTTAACTGCCAGAGATTTGGTCATGGGTCCCAGAACTGCCGAGGCAAAGCCACTTGTGCGAAGTGCGGACAGGCTGACCATCAAACAGATACACACTCTAAGAAAAAAAGGAGGAGAAAGGTAGCAACGGCGACTGTTCCTCCTTGTTGTGGTCAAGTTGCCCAGAGAAGGGAGGAACGGAAGTTTGGATGAAAGGAGGAGGTCCAGTTCCTCCCTGTTCGGTTGGCGCAGGGGTAGAACATCGCACTACTGACCAAGTGGTCGAAGGTTCGATCCCTGGCAGGAGCGGTGTTTTTTTTTTTTTTTCGTTAAGTTTTTTTTTTGTTTTTTTATTTACCAAAACAGGCATAAACAAACCCAGACCGATGGAAGTAAAATTAAAGTCCTTATTATCCACCGACGCCAAGGAAAACTATACAAATGTCATTGCTACAAGCTTCATCAGCGCGCTGTTTGATAAACAAGATTTGGGCACCCAGGTTGGATCTAAGCCGTTTACGCAGGGGCCAAGACGACGAGGTCGGTCCTTCAGTCGTTTCTTTTGCCGCGGCGTTTTTGGCATTCACAAAGAAAGAGTTTAAACACATCCGTCATAAACCGCTAAGCTTCGAAACGATGCCGACACTGCTACGTACACTGGGCGGCTGCGATCAGCTGCGATAGCGGCAGGCTTCGGGCCTCGGCCTCTTCGGCCACATTTCGTAACTCGGCTGCCTCGGCCGCCTCGACCGCCGGGCCCTGACCCTGCACTCTAAGAAAAAATGGAGGTAAAAGGTAGCAACGGCGCGTCTTCCTCCCTTCTACTGACGCGCCCCCAAGCGGACTCGAGAAGAAGGGAGGCATCTTCTTTCGGTTTCGTTTTTCGAGCACGTCGCGCACGTTATTAAATAAATGTTGTTGAGTTGATTGAGCTTCAGCGGCAGCGAAGGCCGCCGTTAATACCGTCTTCTAGTCCAAACATGCAGAACATTTCGGTTGCATTGACGTTTTTACCACTAATTTTTTTCAAACGAACAAATGAAGCCGCTAGAAACAGCGAAGTTCCGGAGCAGTGCCAGCAGCGCTACGTACACTGGGTAAGATGGCCGTCTCTGGATTGCGGGAGGTACGCGGAACTGAAGCGGAACTACAGTAGCGGAACCACGCGGATCTGTATCGACGTTTTCGACGTTATGGAAATCGCAGGAACTGTGTCCAAGGCAGGCAGGTTTTCCTGCCGGCTGCCTGGGTGCCTTCCGTGCTGAGTTCGGTTCTGTTTTCCCGTGCCGAGTGGCAACCGGCGTTCAACGTGGTTCTGTGTTTCTGCGTGTCAGCAACATAGCAGCAACATCGTGATGGCAGTGTTGTGCGTAGTGAACAGAAGACTGGAATTATCGCCGATGTGACCGTGTGTTCGCGTATCAGTGGTGTAACAACAAGATGAGATGACGTAAACTGTCGGGCATTGATGCCGCTGGTCGGGCCGTGATCGGAGGGGCGGGGTGTCGCAGGTTGACATTCCCTTTACATTAAAGAGTTTAAGACCACTTGAGAATTTAGGTGCAGTCGATCGACGTGCGGATAATCATGTTGGAACGCTGGTCTGAACGGTAAGCTCCTATCGTACAGCGGCCAATGTGACTGTCGGTCCCCGAGAGCGATTGCGCTCCGGTGAAAAGACTGAACAGTACGAAATAATGACGGAATGTACTATATTTACAATGAAATTTTAGCATAAAAAAAGTAAAATCGAAAAAAAAGCTATCCTTTATTTTGCTGTTTAAATATACTACGGTTCCTGGAGAAACTGCCCTCCAAGTGGCGCGCTGGGATGAGCGCTAGACGTTTTCGAGCTCGCCACGGGGTACCTCCGTACACTTAACACCTGCCGCAAGTCGCGGCTTTGACTGCATTCAAGTTGATCGAAAAGCGATCTCTCTGCCCGTGAAGCATCATTTCCAGCTGAGTGAATATCCGCTCTACACAGATTAATTCAAGACGGCAATTGCAGCCGTGCGCGAACAGCACAAATAGAAAAACAAACTACAATAGAAATACTGGCTAGGAAGTGCCGTGCGGGGAAACAAACCCAGGCTTCGAACCGCATTGGAGCGGCTCGGTTTATTGGCTTTCAAATAATTACGGCATGATCGAGCGTTTTCTTTTTAATAAGAGATTCATCCCCTGAGCCATTAAAAATACTCTCAGATGTATGACATTGCTGGAAAAAATCAACATGCTGGGAATATTTTTTATTGCTGAAGGGGTCACCGAAAAATTCCGTACGTTCAAAACGACCAGTATAAAAGACGGAAACGCAGAGCTCGGGAGTAGTGATCGGGTTAGTGTGCTGTTGTATTGCTGTTTGTATGCTGTTGTATTGATGTATGTGTATGCGCTCTATGTATGTTCAGCTGATGCTTGTACCGTAGAACGCGAAATGTGTCTACCTGTGTGAAATACAGGTTCCTGAAGCGCAGTGGTGGCGTCAGAAAATAAAATATTTTTTGTAGAACATGAACTGGGCGGTAACTAGCGCCACCTAGCCTAGCTACTTGCGATCAATCTGCTTGACCCTGCCATCTGGTGGCAAGCGATTTAACCTCCTTTTACGCTACGCGGCTACGCCATAATTTCGTGTTACCGTGCTGAAACGAGCCAAGAGGCTGCTTCGGATTTGCTTTTTTTGAGAGCGGCTTTTGGTTTTGCGGGCGAATGGTTTACCACTCCTTCGTGATGTGCGGTTGACGCAACGGTTGACGAAGGAATTGTGGCTCGAGGAATAGCAAAGGTATGACAAAGTGCGCGAACTGGGTGCCGGTTGTCTCCGTTTAACATCGCAGTGCTGACGATGAGACGACTGAGTGACTGCATGCTTTCGAAACGTAAGTTTCTTTACCTGCGGGGGAAGCCGGCTTCGGAAATAAATACAGTTCGCGGAAAGCTCGTGTTACGTTTTTATTTGCTGCTCCTCTCGCTCCGTACAATAGACTTCGTGTTCTCGTTAAGCCTTATTGAGCTCGATTTGCTCGATTCGTGGCCGCCATATTGAGATGCAGGCGACGGAGGAACTTTTGCTCCCCTGCTTTAGGGACGAAAGTTCCTCCATTTCTGAAGGAACATATGTGTCAAGCGCGTTCCTCCCTTTAGGGAGGACTATACTGACCCTTTTTTCTAAGAGTGCATGCTCTAATGATGCCAACTGTGTCAACTGCAACAACCCCCATCCCGCATATTCCCGCTCTTGTAAGACATGGAAAGATGAAAAAGCCATTCTTACTTTGAAAGTGAAGGAAAACCTCTCGTATCCAGAGGCACGCCGTCGCTTTGCGTTCTTGCAAAAAGGCGGCTTCGCGGAGGTGGTGCAGCGGGGGCCTGCACCACTGAAAGTGGCAGTGGCAACCCAGACGTCTTTTCCAGACAATGGGAAGCCACTGCAGTCCCCCACGCCCAAGCTGAAGATTCAGCTCCCTGGGCATGCACTTTCAGCAGGTCGGTCTCCCGGCCACTCCAGCCAGAGTGCTAACTGCCCTGCACCTTCAGGGCAGCAGCCTCTCTGTTCTGGTGGAGAGTGTGCACAGGCCGCTCCCCCTTCTCAGGATGGGCCGGCAGCTGCAGCTGTCGTACCCGTCCGCACTCCGCGGTCCCCTTCCAGGGAAAGGAGTCGACGCTCTCGTCCGCACTCGTCGGAGAGAGCGTCGTCTTCCAAGGAGCGACATGGCTCTTGTGTCGCTCCTACAGTCACAAAGGGGCAGGAACGGGTGGATTCGGGCAGTACCCCGCCCAACACACCCGCTGCCCCTTCTGCTGGGTCAGGCCGCGGCCGGGGCCTGCAGCCCCGTGCCCCGAGCCTGCCCAAAGCCTCACCCAAAGCCCCGTCCCAAGAGGCGGAGGCAATGGATGAGTGCAGTGAGGTGTCTGCACCTGCGTCTGATCAGGACGACATGGACTGGCAGACAGCTAAATCTAAACATAAGGGCAAAAAACCAGTAACCCCTCCAAAGTGACGGTGTAATTTTTTTTTGACCTGCGCGGCATAGTCAAGGTTTTTACTTTTACTTGTTCTTTACTACTTTTACTGATTTACTAATCTTTTAACCTTGTTTTAGAATAATGGCTAAATTCACTTTATGCAGTGGAACTGCCGCGGTCTTTAAGGAATATTGATGATGTTAATTTTTTTATGGACGAATTACGTCCTATAGCTCTCGCTTTACAAGAGACTCATCTTAATGATCATCATAAGTCAGTGTTACGTCGCCATCAGTTTTTTAGAAAAGATCGCCCTGCATCAAATGCATCAGGTGGAGTAGCTGTGGCTGTTCAAAGTGGCGTCGCATGCTCTCAGGTTCCTCTTTGCACACCTCTTGAGGCTGTGGCTGTACGCCTTCTTTTGGACCGCCTCATCACCGTTGTCTCCATTTATATCCCACCAAACATTCCACTGCATCTTCATGATCTCCAAAGACTTGTTTCACAGCTTCCTCACCCTTTTTTACTTTTAGGAGATTTTAATGCTCACCATCCCTTATGGGGTAGTGCCCGTCAAGATTCACGTGGTGGAGTCCTTGAGCGGTTTTTATTAACATCTGGGCTGTGCCTTATGAATAAGAGAGAACCTACCTTTTTCAGTACAGCTCACAATTCATTTACATCTATTGATCTTTCCATCTCATCCCCTTCAGTGTTTTCTTTATTTACATGGAAAGTATTGGATAATCCTTTTGGAAGCGACCACTTTCCGGTCATTCTGGAGAGTCTGGTTACAGTTCCAAGCCTTATGAAACGTACCCCTCGTTGGAAACTTGACAAGGCAGACTGGAGTCTATTCAACCTAAATGCAGAGCTTAAGCCTTGCATGTTCTTGTCTTTAACACACGATGAAGCCACCACATACATTACACAACAGATCACTAATGCCGCTTTTCGCTCCATCCCTCAGACCTCCTCTAACATCCCCAAAAAGTGTAAACCGTGGTGGAATGATGATTGTTCTAATACTAAGAAAAGACAGGACAAGGCATGGGGTATATTTCGCAGATATCCGACATTCATGAATTTGATAGAGTTTCAGCGAAATAGGGCCCAAGCTCGTTGGACCAGGAAGCAGGCCAAGAGTAAGTCCTGGAGAGGCTATCTGTCCTCTATCAGCTGCTATGTCCCAGCAAAGGAAGTGTGGGACCGACTGCACAAGGTTGAAGGCAAATACCGCTGCTTTACTGTCCCTCTTTTTCCCTCTGTAAGCTCGCTACATGACCAGGCAAATGTGTTGGGCGCACATTTTGCAGCCGTTTCAAACTCATCTCATTACTCTCCAGCGTTTCTGAAGTTTAAAGCAGAAGCAGAAAGAACGAAAGTCAGCTTGGCAGGAGGAGCCTCTGCACCATATAATCGGCCGTTTACAATGCTTGAGCTTCAAATGGCTCTCAATATCCGGAAGCATTCATCCCCCGGTCCTGATCGAATACATTATGAGATGATCCGGCATTTATCGGAGGAGTCACTCACAGCCCTCCTGACATATTTCAATGAACTATGGAAAGATGCACACTTCCCTGCCGATTGGAAGCAGGCAGAAGTAATTCCGCTGCTGAAGCCTGGAAAAGATCCCTCACTTCCTACAAGTTACAGACCGATTGCACTGACCAGTTGTTTAGGGAAAACGTTTGAAAGGATGATTAATAAGCGTCTTGTTTTTTTCCTGGAGCAACACAACATTTTGAATGTAAATCAATGTGGGTGTCGATCAGGACGTTCCACTATAGACCATTTAGTCCGGCTGGAGACTGTTGTACGTGAAGCGTTTGTGAATAGGCAGCATTGCGTATCTGTCTTTTTCGATTTAGAAAAGGCTTACGATACCACTTGGAGGCATGGCATCCTGCGTGACTTGTTCATGTATGGAGTGCGCGGCAGATTGCTTCATTGTATAAAAAACTATCTTAGTGGACGTTTCTTCCGTGTACGGTTAGGCACGACAGTATCCGATTGCTTTGTCCAGGAGAATGGTGTTCCTCAGGGCGGAGTACTTAGTGTCACCCTCTTCGCCATAAAAATTAACTCTCTTTGTCATGTCATACCTTCCTCAGTATCATATTCATTATACGTAGATGACATTCAAATCTCTGTAGCATCATGTAATATGGCTAGCTGTGAAAGGCAGCTACAACTGGCCATAAATAAAATGACTATATGGGCTAACGAGAATGGCTTTAAGTTCTCTCCAGAAAAAACTATTTGTGTTCCATTTTCTTTGCGGCGGGGGCTCTGGTTAGAACCCTCTCTCATGTTAAATGGAAATGCCATCGAAGTTAGAACTGAGCATAAGTTTCTGGGAGTGATATTTGACAGTAAGCTTAGTTTTGTCTCCCATCTCAAATGGCTAAAGCAGAAATGTATGCAGACATTGAACATTCTTAAAGTCCTCTCACACAAGTCTTGGGGTTCTGATAGGAAGTGTCTACTTCGGTTGTACCTCTCTCTTGTACGATCGCGCCTTGATTATGGGTCTGTTGTGTTTGCGTCTGCTCGGCCGTCTGCTTTAAAAATGCTGGACCCTGTGCATCACCTTGGGTTGCGTCTTGCAACCGGTGCTTTTAGGACATCTCCTGTTTTAAGCTTGTATGCTGACTCCAATGAAATGTCGCTGGAAAAAAGGCGGCAGTATCTAAGTCTGGTTTATGCCTACAAGGTGTTATCGGAACCCAGCCACCCAGCTTACAGTAGTATTCAAGAGTCCAAGTTTCATCGTACTTTCGAGCATAAACCATCTGTTGTTCGACCCTTGAGCCTTCGTTTTGAGAGCCTCCGTCTCTCCCTGAACCTGCCACGTGAGGGTGTTCATTTCCTAGAAAGTGCATGTCATACTGGCCCATGGGACATCAAACCTATAGCTTGTGATTGGTATTTTACAAAATTTAATAAACATAACGTGTCTCCACTCGTTCTACAACAGGAATTCTTAGCTCTACAAGAAAAATACAGACATTACTGCCAGTTTTACACTGACGGTGCCAAGTCCTCAATGTTTGTCGGCTCCGCTGTTTATTCAAATTTGTTTACGCATGTTACTCGACTTAACAATGTCGCCAGCATTTTTACTGCCGAACTATATGGTGTTCTGGCAGCACTGGACTATATAATCAGGAGCAAAGTGATGAAAGCCATTATATTTGTAGACTCTCAAAGTGTTCTTACTGCAGTATGTTCTGTTACACCAACTATGAATAAGTTGACTCAACTCGTACGGGCCAGAGCTCAACAGGGACTTGCTGGTGGGAAGGACATTAAGTTTTGCTGGATCCCGAGCCATGTGGGCATCGCAGGCAACGAGGCTGCAGATAGACTGGCCACCTCTTCACAGAACCTTTTACCATCGAATGTCTGCATACCTTACCAAGACCTTAAAACGTCCGTAAAATTTTCACTCTCACGGCTATGGCAATCTGAATGGAAGTTAGCCGATAACAATAAGCTTCATGCCATCAAACCAGAACTTGGTGCATGGGAAACCTCATATAATAAAAATCGTTTCCACGAAGTCCTCCTGTGCCGGTTGAGAATTGGCCACACGTTCCTAACCCATCAATACCTGCTTATAGGTGAGGAACCGCCAATATGCGAGCACTGTGGAGAAACGTTATCTGTTCTGCATGTTCTCTTTCTTTGCCGTGGCCTTCTACAACAATATAAGACCTATTTCCCTGAGTTTTTCAAGTACAACATCCCATTTCACCCTGTCTTAATTCTTGGGGAGCAGCCTCTCATATCAATTGAACGTCTTTTAGCGTTTCTCAAAGCTACAGGTATTTTACACAAACTATAGCCAAGTTCTAGTTTAGTCTTAGTGTACTTTTACCAATGTTTTTTAGCTTACCTAGTTTGGCGCAGTATGGCCGTCGGAGCTCTTGCGCCATAAAACCCGCAAACAATAACAACAACAACGAAAGGAATATAGAGTGCGTTCAAGGCTCGCCAGCATTTCGGTGACGCTTAAATGTTAATATTATGCCAGTCCTGTCATTATATGAAAATGAACAGGACAAAGGGGTGGTCCAATAGGAACACGGATCCCTATATGAAACGCTGAAACGAGGCATTGGCAGTATCGCGCGCCATCGATATGATCAGTCTAAATGCGGTGCAGTTTTGGTGCTGTCCGGAGCCTTGATATGCAATACAACCTAGAAGACAAGGCTGGCTCACGACGTCATCGCTAAAGGACCCCCGACCGGTCCTCGAGCGGCAAAACAGGCTGAAGGTTGGCGAGCATAGCCGTAAAGAGGCAGACGCGTCTGACTCTTTGCGGCTACTCTCGCCAAGTTACAGCATGTTTGCCGCTTGGGGCGGGTCGGGGAACCACGAATGATGACGTCATGGGGAGGACTTTTCTTCTATATGCGTTTTCACCTCAAGAAAAAAAGCAAGTTTTGCGCATCGTTCGTACGCAGCGCGCAGGAGTTCTTACAGGATTTGGTTGTCGTAGGAAGAAGCGATGCTTTTGGCGTTTGAAACGTGAAGGTCTTGATAAGGTAACATATATCTAATCTAATATGCCTCTACATATATCTTAACTACTTCCATGAAAGGGGATATTAGCAATGCTCCCCGTGGAGCCGGACGTTTTCTTTACTACGGTTCATGAGGTGAAAACGTGGAGAGAGAAGGAGGTTTCCTTCTCTCATTCTCCAGGATTCCGTTTGCTTCGTTTTCTCCAGCCCTCCGTTTCCCTCGAATACTTCAGGTGACATTGGCCAGTGGCACTGCGTTCGCTCCAGCCGATATTGCGAAAGAAATGACAACGATGTTTCCATAAACCTTGTTGTTTTTTTGTTTTTCTTTGTCTGTAGCCTTTGATACGTATTTTAGCTGCTTAATGAGGAACATATCACTGTTCTCAAGCGCCTAGTAATAATTGGGGCCGTCGGTTCGACGACAGTGCGCTGTACGTCGAACTGAAATTTTGGGGTATAGAGCTTTTTGTGTACTCTCGTCCCCAGCTACCTAGCTACTACGAGCCGCAGCCGTCAGCTCGACAGACGACAGTCTACAAAATGGATGGATGAATATGGCTGAGCCCTTTTCATCGGGCGGCGGCTTGCGCCACCTAGCCAAAGCTTCGAAGGCTCGTTCACACACTTGCGACCCAGTAGGACGGAGAGAGACGAGACCAGTTTTAAGCCTCTTGCGATGGCTTTGGACCTGCTCCGCAGCAGCGCATCTGGTCTTACGCCGTCGCAATGGGCTTAAAAATCGGTCTTGTCTCACTCGGTCGCACTCGGTTGCAAGTGTGTGAACGGGCCTTTAATATAACGATGAACTAGCCTAAAGAGCCACTACCAGTAGCGCCACGGTCTGACACGAGACATACGTGTGATGTTACATGGGTCGAAATTTCGGGTGGAATAAACGAAAGAAATACACCGTAAACATTGGCTTCTAGGGGTGTGCGAAAGGTGGTTGGAATCAAACAGCGCATTGTCATGCCTAGCTTCCACACTTTTAAGAAAACTGGTTTCGTTGCTTACCCTTGCACTGCGGACGTTATGAATGGCGCAGGGTTATGCGATTACTATTCTCACACCCTACTGCATGGCTTGACATAAGCCAGAACGTAGTAAAAGGCTCGAAACGACTATACTCGCGGTAAGCTTTCTGTGGCAATGCAGGCAATGCTAGAGTAGAGGGTGCACCAACCGCTGTACAAACGCTGTCCTCCTCTCTTTAGATTGCCACAGAAAACGCTATGCGAGGTGGCGACAAGTCCTCCTTCCCCACCCTCCTCCACTTGCCCTTGTCGTCTGCTAGCGCGCGGTCGGCCATGTTCTTCCTGACTCGCCCACCTGTTCGAAACCTTCCGACTTTGTCCGGCGGGTCATGTCACGCGACAATGCAGATAGAACAACACTGGGCGCAGGTAGGTTTTTGACCGCCAAGGTACCAAACCCTTACTCGAGGGTGAGGTCGAGTCAAATCCGCCATGTTCTTCCTAACCAGGAGCGCAACACGGACACGGTCCAATGGGAGAGCTCGTCGTCACATCAGTCGCTGTCGCTACTTAGCAAAGCGTTTATCAATGGACTTCAGAAACCATACAAATACAGACACACATCCTAAACGCGCGAAGTCACGGAACATTCACTGCCTTCAATTGGCTTCTGTGATGATAGCAACTGACTAAAAGATGACAGTGCCAAAAGCGCACCATCATAGTGTTCGTCATGTGCTGCTCAATTGATCCCATTGTCTCGTAGCGTCGGCTGCGGCTATAGTTCAGCTGAAACGTATTACAGGCCCTGCAAGCTCACGAAATACGCGCTGTCAGTGTTGGCGCCATCTGCCATCGCAGCAAGCCCTCTTATTGGTCAGGATCTCCATGCTGAATCAAACAGCTTCCAAACGCAAAGCGGCACCAGTCGACTGATTTTGACGACGGACTCATTTTGGCGAGCATCCGTTCAAATCGACCCTATGGGTAAGCCTTTCCATCTTGCCTGGGCATACTTTTCTAAAGTCAAACCGTTACGCTCCAGTGTAAGGGGCTTAACTTGGTTTATTACGTTGTTGATAGAACCGCCTTCAAGATATTCACGCATACACGTAAAGAAGTCGCTGCCGCAGTTCTCACCGATGGTGCAGAATCGCACGCTCATTGTTGCGGTTATTTTTCTATGGTGTTCAAGGTAGAGGCACTAAATAGGCTAGCCTCAAGGCCCGTTCACACACTTTCGACTACTTAGAACCGTGTGCCTAATTGAAACCTCTCAACGCCCATTCACACACTTGCGTTTGTCTACGACCGACTTCGACACGACCGTTTTTAAGCCACTTGTGACGGTTTATGGCCGGCTGTGCTGCTGCGAAACCAGTCGTAAGCCGTCACGAAAGGCATAAAAGCCGGTTTTTAGCGTCTCCGGTCCCAAGTAGAGTTGCAAGTGTGTGAACTGGCATTTGGAGTAACGACAGTTTGGCCATCTTGTTGCCTAAAACTATTGTGGTTAGTTAGCGGAATCATTATCCGAAATCTCAGGAATCACCTTTTTGTCCTTCACAAATGGTAAAACAAGTCCGCGACAGAGCAAGACGATAACCCTGGAAGTTCTCGACATCGTATCTAAAGCTCGGGAGGACACATTTCAGATTCTTATAACTACAGCCGATTCAATCACACGCTTCGTGTTGATGCAATGGCGACCTCCAATGTTCCTTGATGGACTTTTGAAAAGGGTCTATTGTTACAATAAACGTTGGAGATTTTTTTTTTTTTTCAAAAGCAAACCTAGGCATTTGGTTTGGCAAACGATGGCTTGCGTGAAGAGCCAAGAGGTTAGGAAGACGTTTGGCGTTGAAGTCAATTATTGCAAATTATTCTTGAACACTGCGAAACAAATTTGGAGTCGTGGACAAAGTAAGCAGAAATGACCGAACGACGACCAAAAAATATCTGTGGCGCTTCCCCGACGCGAAAAGTTGAGCTCAACGATGTTGCAGTGAGAAAGCACGCGTACGAGATTGAAGTGGCACACAAATCAACGCAGCGTAATATATGCTCGCTTCTACAGGGGGAATTCCTAGTTATCGTTTTTAGCTCCTCGGACATTCGAACATTGACGCGACTGGTGCAAGGACCACGCGTCCAGATAATGAAGGCGACGATCAGCGCGAGTGGGCGATAGTAAAGATTAAATGCGAATCACGTCAAAGTTCTCCTAAAACGCGGAAAAGGAACCATGGCCGATTCAGATACCAGACTCCGTTACACTTTAAAGCCGACCTCAGCCGGCAATGCGGCCCGAAGGACCCAATCCAGCTGCGTTGAAAGTCCATCGTCACGGAGCCCATCGTCCTTGTTCGTCTGCTATTGTCGACTAAACCAGTCACGCACAATGAATGAACCGCGATCCTGTGCTTTCAGCAGTGCGTGATTCATTTAGCCGGTGAGGGGCAAATCCACAAAGAAAGCGGGCGCCGTGACAATGCATTTTTGCGCTGCTTGGATGGCCCTTTGTATCTCGTAGCGTCGGTAGCAGTCTGACTTAGTCGGACTGGCGGCGTTCGATGGCATCATATGTTCTCCGCACTGTCGTCGGCATGCTATCTCTTGCCGGACAGCTTACGAGTATGATGGGAAAAATCGGACAGCGTTGGTACAGCGCAGTCAGGGTGCGACGGTGACATGATCCTACGTGGTTCACCTTCACCGGAACAACATAGACAAAAAGTCAGGTTTAGAGACATGAAAGTGCTTGAATGAGTCCAAGCTTAAGTGAATGTGGCAGCGAGGACGGTATTCTAATAACTGATGCGGTTTATAGCCACCTTCTGTTCAGGCGAGGTATATGTTACATAAAACTAGCCAAATGGTAAGCAGGCTAAGTGCGAGTCACCTGGTCTATTCGTCATATCCATCCATGCGACGCTACGAGTTATGGAAAGACACGAACACCATGATGGTGCACTTTAAACGCTCTGTGACTTCTCATGTAATCTCGTAGCATCGGCTGCGTCTGGACTTCAGCTGAAACGAAGTATATAGTTTAAATTCTGTGATCGGAAAACAGCGACATTGGTATAGATTTGGTCGTCACTCGGTCGTTTCAGCTAAGTGTCCACGACTGTAAGCGTAGCCCGTGTAGCACGAGTAAGTAACAGGATAATTGAATGCCCCTGAAATGAGGCACTTGACACGCAGTTTCCAGAAGGTCTAAATGCGGTTTCCACACAAAATACAGTTTTGAGACACTCGAAACGCAGTTCACATGTTCTCAAAGGGGCCTTCGCAAGGTCGTTGATTTGAGTTCTCGAAAACCCGGTTTTTATTTTGACACTTTTTTCGGCAGCGAATGCATCCAGCCATCCTGACGGGTTTGTCCTGGACGTTGAACTGGTTAATAAGGAACTTTGGACTCGACTGGCCGCAGGTACTCACCAGATGGAAGTGAACGACCAGTACAGGTAGGGCTGCACTGCTTTCCCTGACAGGATGCCATGTCGAGCGCGATGCATCACACGAAATCTCGGTTAAAAAAAAAAGAAAAAAAGAAGAGATACTCGAGAACAAGCGCTGGCGAAGTTCATGACACCCACGAGATATTGGAACACATACTTAAATTATATGTTGTATTTCATATGTCGATACGTACTAGAGTTACTGTCAGGGTTACTGTCAGAGTTATTCTGTTTTACTCTCAAGTTTTCCCCTCAGTTTTACTGTCAAGAGTTACTCTCAGTTTTACTGTCAAGAGTTACTCTGTTTTACTGTCAGAGTTACTCTGTTTTACTGTCAGAGTTACTCTCAGTTTACTGTCAGAGTTACTCTCAGTTTTTCTGTCAGAGTTACTCTCAGTCTTACTGTCAGAGTTACTCTCAGTTTTACTGTCAGAGTTACTCTCAGTTTTACTGTCAGAGTTGCTGTCCGTTTTACTGTCAGAGCTACAGTCGGAGTGACAGAATAACTTATTGTGATGTGTGTCCTGCAACTTTCAGAGGATGAGTACCGCAATTATTTTGATGCACGACTTTCCCTGAATATCGTTTCTCAATAAAAAGCATTTCCTTATGTGCAAAGAAAAAAGAAAAGGGAAAAAAAAGTCAGTAGGGCAGTTATGACGCGCTGAATAGAAATAAACAAAAGGAAACAATTTCGTAAACAATACGCAGGTCTCAGCGATTAGTGTATACTTCTTTGTGTGGGTCTTTTTTCTACATACCAGGTAGTTTTGAGGACTCGAATTGGGCGGCTGAGCGTTTGAACTTGTGAATAAAGAAAGTCACGTGAAGTCAAGTTTCTGGTTTCGTGGACCTTTGAAAAATATATTTCTTGAAACGATGTCAAAAAAAAACAACAAAAAACAACACCAATTTAGCTTTTTTAAATGTTTTGTAATAGCAGGCGTTATTTTTCAGATTGCCTTCGTCGCCACTCAACAATTTTAAGACGTTTTCTGCTAGCGAGATAACGATAAAAATAATTTCTCCACGTTTCGAAAGGAAGTTGCAAATACCCGTCTTTGTTAACACGCGGTTGTTTTTGAATAAAAATGAAAAATAGGCTACTTTTTATTATCTGTCCTCAGAAAGTCTACAATACGGTCCTAGGGGGTAGCATCTGGTCTATTCAGTGTGGCTATCAAACGCCCAACGTGGTTAGATAAAAAATGGGAAAAGAGAAACAAAACAGAAGAAACCTGGATGCAAACTCTTAACCTGTTAACTGACTCAAAGGAATGTAAGGGCGGAAACGAGCTACAGTGTAAATTGATGATGTCATAAACCCCGATACTTTAGGCAAAGAACGACAGATACACGATTTAGTGTATGAGGGGAAAGCGGGCTTGACGAACGAGATAAGGGTGATCTTTTCTGTTGGTAATCCTAATAGGTTTGTGGCCTTTTGTGCTGTCCCCTTCAGCAGTGCGAACGCTTAAGAAGAGGCGACCTCCACTCCGGCATTCGCTCTGCCAAAAAAGGAGGGGGGAGGAGATTCCCTAAACTTTAACTCGTCACCGACTATAATTTAGTGAATGGCCTTGCCGTTCTTTGTCAGTTTTAAATTATGGTTGGTTGGAAAAGTAAGACCGAGTTTTGTGTCGTGAGCCTTTTATACGTATTCGGCCAGGTTAAGGAAACCGCTTCCCATGAGTTTAAACCGCGTCTCTGTCCTCTCTATGTTGGTCCCCGACTGTTTTCCCCAGTTTATACTTTCCCATGTTATGCCTGCAGAGATTAGCCCTCAACATGTGGCACTTGAGTCGTGTTGTGTAGTGTCACTCTGTGTCATTTGAGGTAGTGCTTAGGAGCATATTTTACCGCATGGCGCAGGACACTGCCCGATCTAAAGAGAAGAGATGCCATGCATCCATTCATCTATCCTTGGTCTCGGGGTTTAGTATGTATGTAATAAACCATCTCGCCTGCCTGAAGTGCATATCTGGTAGATGTTTATTTTTTTGTGCCAATCAGTGCGACTAGAGGTAAACATCCCACCATACCGATACCGGTAAGCTGACTCACAATTTCTTACTATTCTTTTGAATGTTACCTGATTTTCCATTGTGACGTAAAATGGCTTCTAAAGAAACATCTGTGCATATTCAAGGTGCCAGTCAGGGCACGTTCCTCTAGGTCTTTCATAGTGAAACATCCACTGTCCTTTGATGAATTGCAGAAGGTTATTCTGCAAAGTATTTCTACAAGCTACTCAAAGAAGCTGGTAGGAAAAACCATCGCAGCAAAGTGTATCATCTCTAAAACAGCATCATAGCCAAACTTCTAGGAGGTTGTTTGTACGGATTTCCATTCAACCTTCCACCAGTTTTGAATTTAAACCGTTGTGCCTGTAAGGTTAGAGGGCGTCACCTACCCGCTGTAAACCGTACGATGAAGGAGCGTTACGGTGCAATCACCGCAGTTTGATTGGTTAGCGCTGCGGTACTTGACCTGGGGCGTTTCCACAGCTAGAGCATGAGCATACCGGAACGTGGAAGAAGTCTTTTTCTAAGCAAAAAGGACCGAACCTTCAAAAATTAAGACTGGCAATAGTATAGTGTATGAACCGAGTGGAGTGCTTGCTTGCAGTTGTCTGAAGGCACGCGTTCTTTATTTCTTTTTATTGCAGCTGGTTGTCTCCGGCAGTTGTCATCCGGGTTCAGGTCTCCAGCCCGAGAAACTTTACGAGTTGTTTCTGCTTTTCGTGCCGATGGACGCGACGATTCGTGGTTCTGATGGTGTCTGGACTCCCCTTGGCATGCCCTCCAAGCAAGCTCTTAAGAGTAAGAAGCCGGGTTTTCCGTCTTACTTTTCCAGGTCTGTCGACTTCGCGCTGCCACTGTTTGGTCCTTTTTCTGGTCGCCTGTTGGCCTGGTTGCGTCCCGCGAGAATTTAGAAGTTAAAAGTACTTCTTTTGAACCGGAGACAACGAAAGAAAACTGCCAAGTACAATGTTGTGTGCTAAAGTCTTTCATGATGAAGTCTCAACCAGCGTTTGTAAGCGATTTAGCGAGCGACGAGACGAGCGACGGCGACAAGAGTCAGCGATGAGCGACGGAAATTTCTCGTTGTAGCTCGTCGTGTTGCTCGGTTATGGATTTCCAGGACACGTTGCTCATTGCACAGAAGTGGTTGAAGCAATTAGCCAATAGCACCAACCGTTCCGAGTTACGTCACTTCGATTCACGCGCGCGGCAATGGGAGCAAACCAACGCTTTCATGGGGCTTGCCCCGTCGCGCAACTGACCGAGCGACAGCGTGCCCTCGTCACCGTCGCTTGTCTCGTCGCTTGCCAAATCGCTTACATACGGTTTATACTGAATATCTTGTTTTCTAATCTTGTGAGTCCCGACTTGGAGACTAAAATCTCTGTAAAGAAGTGAATATGTCGAATAGTGATAAGGTTGTTGAATGTTTATCGTTCGCTCGCGATGAGGAAGGGTGGTTTAATATTATATTCTTTTTAAATAGTTCATACCGGAATGTGGTAAAAAATGCATTGCAACAGTGGAACAATAATCATGAAGGGGGACTAAATATGGATGGCTTCTTTTGTTCGTCCTTCAGTTTTTAATATTTGCACTGCTCTGGAAACGTAAAGTCAAAACCATTCATTTTTATTTTCAGTTTCCTCCTTCGTTCACCCCGGTGGCGCGATGTATGGTTTTGAGTGGATGTCCGAAGTGATCGTATTCAATTGCATCTTACTGACCACCGACCCAGCCGCTGTTAAGCCCAAGGTTATCCTCATTTTATTATTTTGTGTTTTGATATCATCACGCCCTATCACCTTTGCTGTCCGTCATATCATCCTAACAGCCTGAGTGTTTAATCAACACTGCATGTCCAACTGACCAGATTCACTGGCAACTGGTTTACCATTATCGGTTTGATTTGTGTATTGCCTTTGTAGTTGCGTTTTTATACTTTTCTTTATATACTTTAATCGTAGAGGAATGCCGTCAGCCCGGAGAATATTGAAATAAATGAACTGATTCAAAGTTATCTTTATTGATACATTCTGTGCTTACCAGTATCACGCACGTGCTGCGACGTTTGCTGTACACCGCATCCTCCCAACAGTTTTGTCCGTGTCGTCAACTCTGAATGCTCCAGTTCATCAAATTTACTCATCTTGTTTGACCATCAAAATAGTTGCTAAACCGTCCATTCTTATTTTCCGGTACTAAAACACTATTCTGCATATTGCGGAAGGCTTCTACGGCCCATAGCATCACCCTGACAGATTGGAGGGAAGGACGTGGAAAGTATGACTAAATGAAGTCTCGGACTTCATTTAGTCATACTTAGGTTATAAACGTCGGGTTCGGGCTTGTCCGTGATAGCTGTTTAGGAGGAAAAGGATCAAGCATCGACTGCCCATAGAATCATCCTAAGAGGTTGGCGTAATGGGCGCAGTCATCGACGTCACCTAAATCCAGAAATGTTGTCATCCGTGTGGGGCACCGTTGCTGCAGTCATCCGCAACGGCAGGCCGAGCACCATGCCCATAACATGGTCCATGACACCCCGTCCAGAAGAAACTGAGGTAGCAGTCTAGACAATATCGTTTGTGCGGCTCTGACCAGCGCAGAGGTCTGCGATGCTGTAAACGGAGGCCGGAGGTCAACATCCTAACTCCCGTGGTCGGCAGCCATCCTCAGTCTTTCCGTGCGTTTATCTGTCCGTCCATTTCCTGTTTTTTGTGTGTCTTCGTGCGAGTAACTGTGCATAATTTTGTTCATCGATCGAGCCGGCTGTTTCGGTGGACGACGTTAGAAAGCTGACAAACGTTGCATTATTTCAAGCAGGACACTCACTAATTCTTTATCTTCCGTACCGTGGGAACCTGTCTGGCGCAGGTATACTTGGAATTGCACAGGCGGTACCAGCCAGTCTTCCAGTTTGTGCATCACGGGAATCCGGAGTCCCTCGTTCTTACCCAGCTACGGTTTGTGACCGTTCGTCGCAGCTCCTCACGCTCGCAAATGAAACTAAAGGCGGAAGGATTGGCAAATGCTGCTTCGTTCATGAAAGAGAAGCACACGGAAGGGTAAGCACCCGACACATCTTCTGCTGCTTGTGAGCCCCGTTGTTTCAAGTCCTGGGACGTAACAAGTACGCCTTGTTTGCAAACTGTTTTAGTCGAGCGTTTTGGAAACAAAAAGCAATTTTTTTAACAGGATGTGCAGCCCAAAATGCCACTATTTTTGGACGGGTGTTAGTAAATGGGCTGTTGGTTGTTCTAAGTCGTGATGTTAGCTCATCACGTTTTCTTTCTTTATTAAACAGCCTCACGCTTCAGGGGTCTGTCGAGGAGAAACCACCGCTACGTGGACTGCAACAGGAACAGCTTTGTCGAAACTTGCCAGGGGCGAGCTCGAAGCCACCTGCGGAAAAGCGGTCAGAAGCACCTGAGTGTGATTCCTCTGGTCTCCCCGTGATCCCACTATCGGCGCCTCTACTAAAAGAGAAAGCACCATGCTCTGATCGGCGCCGGCTATCCACAACCACCTATCAAGATTTCTGTGGCTTCGACCTGCCATCAACAAGTTCCTGTGGCATCACAAGGTCATACAGTGTTCCCGTCAATGTGTCATCAGGTCTTCAAAACGGTTCGTCAGACCCGCACAGTGAGCCAGCAGCGCAGGCTTCGCCAAGTCCTCGCGACTGCCACCTGCCCTGCAATTCTGAACAACCTGTCGAGGTTTCAGAAACGTACCAGGAGCTTCCACCAGTTACCTGTGACGGGTCACAGGTTGCCCCGGTTCCGGTGAACATTAGGCAGCTTGAACGAGAATGTCACGAAGTGTACTGTGCTAATTTGAACACAAATATCTCGGCCGAGCTCGATGCTCGCAGGGGAACCGAGCAACTCAGCAGCCCACAAGAAGACGATAAATGCTGGCCCCTGCTCTGTGAAGTCTGCGTGGACCAACCTACAGATTCGGTTTCAGCCGTCGCTGCGAGTAAGGACGCAGAAAGTGAAGAGTTTCAATATTGGGTCGACGCCTTGGCAAGCAACGTCATCTGCAATGACACTTCATCGCCCACAACAGTCAGAGAGATGATGATAGATATTCTGTTTAGGTCCTTCTAGTTGAGGCTGAAACACGTGCCCACGGTGTATCATCATATTATTCGTCCAGACTCTTTGCTTTAGTCTTGTCTCATTCGTGCCCGTTGATTGTATCCTCAAATGAGGCTTATAATTAACAAGATTGCTTGACACTGTCCTCCTCCTTTGTTCCTGACTGTGGGTTGGAGCTTGCAGCAATGTGGCCTTCTCGGGCCAGCTGGGCTGTGATTTTGTCCTCGGAGATGTGCATTGTATTCAGACACAGACAACATTATTGAATTGCAAATAAATATTCCAACAATATGACCTGTAGGGATCATCGAATGTGTTTCGTTCGCTGTGTTGTCGCTCCTCTTACTCGTAGTCTTTTTTCTTACTTTGTGTTCAATCAGAAGCTATGAGCACGTTCAATTTTCCTCCCAATAAATATCTATATTTTGCTTTATGATATAGCAGCTTTTCATCATACCCGTCCATTTTAAAGCCACCTCGGTGGCTTCAAGGCAAAAGCGACGGCCTACGGATTCCCAGGTTGGCAGGTTCAAATTCCCGACCGAGTGCCGAGCAATATGAGGGAGGATTATCGGGGAAAAGGTGCCGTGTAAAAGGGGTATTCAGGCGGAAAGCGGAAGTGTGTACTTTTAGCGAAGAGTTTTTCCTTAAAGCGTTTGGACGGAGCTCAACCGAGTATGACCGGGAGAGACAAGATCAGTTTTTTAAGCATCTTACGTTCAGTGTGCTCAGGTTCGGTGCAAATTAAAAAATGAAAGCCGTTTACAAGTCCCTGTAACGCCGAATTGGAGCGCAGCTCTTGAGGAGGAGGAGGAGGAGGAAGGGTACTCAGGGAGGGTATACCTCTCCACCCTCCTTCTCCCCTCATACTTCAATATCCTCCGGGGGGGGGGGGCACGTTACCTCAGGGGGTGGGGGGGGGGCTCGCGCTGTGCATGTCCCAGCATGCACCGCTCGGGGGGGGGGGGAGAGGGAGGGCTCGCGCGGTTGCATGTCCCGGCGCGCGGTGCATGCGCGGTGCATGGCCGACGGCGACGGCGACGCCACTCAAGCCGGAAACGAGCGCCTAAGAGCTGCGCTCTAAAAACCAGTAAAAGGTTCTTGCAAGGCCCCTTTAAGCCTCCTTGCGACGGCATAGGACCAGATGCGCTGCTGCGGAGGAGTTCTAAGCCGTCGCAAGGACCACCGAATTCACAAACCTCACTCCAATTGAGGCGCCCTCCACTTCCTCAAGGAAGGCGCGAGGGTCGGCGCTGGCGAATCGCGACGACGGATAAAGGGGTCACGTGACCTCAGGGGGTCACGTGACCCTCTTCAGGGGGTCCTGAGAGGGGTCACGTGACCTCGGGGGGGTCCTCAGGGCCCCTCAGGGTAGTCTTCAGCGGGGTCACATGACCCCGTGAGGTCACGTGGCCCCGTGGGGTCATGAGGGTCACGCGACGTCACGAGGGCCACGTGACGTCACGGTAACGCTGACGGCAACGGCGACGCCGACGCCGCTCGGAGGGAGGAGTAGCAGGCTGGAGGAGGGAGGAGGGGTATACACTCCCCTCGGTACCTCCCTCTTCCTCCTCAAGAGTTGCGCTCTAATTCGGCGTTCTACAGGGAGTTGTAAACGGCTTTCATTTTTTCCTGCTAAATTTAGCGGGTAAACTGAATTTGTGTTGAGATCACGTGGCGTAAATGTTTTTCGCTAAATTTAGCTGGGAAATTGTGGGAGGAGGGGAGGGTATGATGGAGGAGGATGGGACAGTGTACACTCTCTCCTCCTCCTTGCAGGAGGAGAAGGAGGAGTGGAGGGTACGGAGGATGAGGAGGAGAGGGACATGAGGAGGAAGGAGCAGGAGAGGAGGAGGGGCATCCCTCCCTTCCGTACCCTTCACTCTTCTCAAGAGCTGCGCTCTAATTTCGCATTACAGAGATTTGAAAACTTCTCTAATTTTTAATCGAGCTACTCGAGCGCAGCTCTTAGGCGCCCGTTTCCATGTTTCGCGGCGTCGGCGTAACCGCGATAAATTTAGGTGGAAAATTGACGTCACGCGACCTCAACACCATTTCGATTCCCCGCTAAATTTAGTGGGGAAATTGAGTTTCTCCGCTAGATTTAGCGGACAAATTCAGTTTCTCAGCTCATATTCATAGGTTCATAGGTGACGTAACACCAAGTCATATGACGTCATTTTCCCGGCTAGATTTAGCGGGAAACTGAATTTTGTAGGAGGAGGTGATGGAGGAAGAGGAGGGACATACCGTCTCTTACGTACCCTCCCCTCCTCCACCTCAAGGGCTGCGCTCTAATTTCGGATTGCAGAGATTTGTAAATGACTTTCATTTTTAACTGATAAGAAAAGAATTAAGCCTTTTTTCTTTTTACCTATTGTATATCAATGAAATTTCCTTTGCGATTAAGATATTTTTTTATTGAGTGATGTGTAGCTATTTTTTATGTAGTAGCGATGACGTTGTTCTTGCCATCCCGAGCGCATGCTTAAGAAATCTTTTCTTTTGATATTTTTTTTTAGTTTTTAGGGGTCTTATCTACGACGTCAGCTCTTTTTTTCTCGCAAATTCTGTTCTGGGTAGTTGGGCTCTAATATGTCACGTACAACCAAAACCTCGGCGAGCATAAATACCCTGTCGGTGTCCCTTTAAAAAACACTGGCACTACCCCAAAATGTTTTAAAATTTTTCGCCAGGCGTCTTGATATCTTGACAGCAGACTACACGAACAATATTTTGCTAAAATGTCATTTTTAACAAAGCAATAAAAAAAACAGCATCTGGTCGAAACTGAAACTGAACTGAGGAGGACGAAAGAGTTCCCAGAAGTCACGTGGTCACAAAAATAAAAAAAAAACCCAACCGAGTTTTTTTTTTCCATTTATTTTTGCGGTTGTGCAGTGCTGACGAAAACGCGCACGTCGCCCGTCGTCCAGAAGAACACGAATGTCAAGCACTTCGTGCTGTACATTTCCGGCGGCGGACTAAGCGATGGCCGCCATCGCTTAGTCCGCTTGTTCGTCCCATTCAGCCAACGTTACTCGATCACCTCAGTTGGCATACTCCACGGAGAGCGTGATCCCTTCTCGTACCCTCAGCCGGGCTAACGCTGTTCGAAGCGCCAACCTTCTTGCTCGCTTCGGCGCGTCTTTATTTATTTATTTATTTTATTTATTTATGCATAATACTAGCCCGTGGACCGTGGCAGGAGGAACAACATATAACAAAACGATACAGTTCATACCTCCACTAAAAGCTTTGAACAATACCGTGTTTACGAAAGTGGATACAAGAGGCGCCCAAAGCACACATGAAAAGAAAAAAAGCGACTAAATGCACGTATAAAGGAAAAAAAGTGATAATCACTAATAATAACGTTATATTGATCAGGAATAATCAACAATAATCGAAGACACGTGCCGTGTACATTCGAACTGATAACAAAGAAGACAATATAAAAGACAAAAACTACAATACAACGTTCAAAGAATCACGCGATATTTAACCTCAGAGAAAGTGAAACGAGAGAAAAATAACACCGAGGCGATATGCTTACGTTTTGAACGCAGTAAAGAAGTCTAACAGCATCCTCAAACATTGAAATATCGTTGTGATTTACAATAGGATCAGGAAGCTTATTCAAATCCTTAATCGTATTGGCAAAAAAAAAGAATATTTGAAAACATCAATTCTGACCATATACGACTGCAATGCTTTAGAAGAATTTAGTCTAGCTGATTCGTTGGTAATGTTCCTAAGATAAATGTCGCGGTTGATCTTTGCTTGGCCAGAATAAATCAGAAACAAAAGCTTTAACCGTGCAATTTTCTCTGCTAACAGCTACAGGTTCAAGTCCACAAACATTCAACATTTCTGTCACAGAGAGCGTTAATCTGTAATTTGAATATATATAACGCGCTGCCTTCTTTTGCATTCTCTCGAGCCTGTTCATGTCGATTTTGGTTGCGGGTTCCCAAACGACCCAAGCGTATTCTAGACTAGGTCGTATTAGAGCTTTGTATGCTGTCAGTCTTATTTCCTTATTGCTATCTTTAAGTTTATGTTTAAGCATGCATAGTATCTCTATACGCAGCTGCGCAGATAGCAGTTCAAAACAGCAACAGCAGTTCAAAACACGGCCGCAGCGACCAGCGGGCAAGAAGGATGACGCTTCAAACAGCATTTCCGAATCTGGGAGTTATCAGCGGAAACTGACGTGTGTCAGCGCGTGTCTAAGAAGGCGATCACGCTGTCCGTGGGAGTTTGCCAGCTGAGGTAATCGAGTAACATTGCGTTCAGCCGTCCAGCCCGCGGTTCCCGCGATAGGACGCCATGTTGAGAACTTCGCAGAGAATGCACAGAGTGCTTCCGGTTCTCTGTGCAACTTTTATTTTTTTAATCAACGTATTTGATATTTTTTAGAAGTCACAGAAAGATGGGTATCATATTTTGTTTTTTCTATTTTTAATATTGAGTGCGTGCCTTCCATGACCGCACGACTTTGATTATATTTGGTGTGTGTGTCTAAATCATGAAGAACGGCACGTGACAATGTAAGAGAAGAGAGTGAGTCCGACTTAAACCGGCCAGTTCTCGATTGGCGGTTTTCTGGCGGAAAGAAAACAAATTCTTCGAATTATCACAACGATGGGAAGTGTAAGATGGTTCAAAAAAGATGGGCACCTTTATCGATCCCTGTTTTGTTATAAAATACGCGATGAAAAAAACTTTAGCCTTAGTTTTTTCCTCCTATTTTCGAGCATTTCCCATCCCAGCACAGCCTTCATGTCTGTGATACAAGCATAATCATCATAGCTCTTAAGTACAAATTGTGCTGCCTGATTTTGAACTTTTTCAAGCTTATTTATAAGAAAATCATAACTCGGATCCTATACCTAGCAGGCGGCAATCTAAGATGGTTCTTACCGAGGAAAAGTAACGTTCCGCATTAAGATCCGCATTAATGTTCCGTATCGCGGATCTAAAATTTCGACGGATAAAGTGAAGCATTTTGCTAGCTCTTGCTATTGTAGGTTCTTATATAACTGTTATAATTTGAGAGGTAGTCTGCTGGAGAGTTAATCCTAGCAAACTGCGACTTCTCGAGAAACGTATATAATTACACTTGTTTAGATTTAAGCTTATTTCCCAATGAATACACCAGTTGCCTAAAGGGGTTATGTCGGATTGCAAAATATCTAGGTCGTCTGGCGAGTTCATTTCCACTCTTCGGTACCAGGCTTCTGGTAGCCTGGTTGTAATATATCTAGGCCGTAGACTTTCCGGTGTTTATTCATGAGGCAAGTCGGCGGATGTTTTTCGGTGTTTACTCGTTCTTCAAATATCCGCTTGGGGCAGACTAACTGCCCATCGAAATAATCCCACAACAAAGTAGACTTTGATGGCTATCAGTCAGGCTATGACTGAACAGTCGCCTGCCATTTACAGCTCTTCCGCGCTAGTAGTGACATGATGTAAAACGAGACACAAGTGTGATGTCACATTGGCGAAAATTCAGCGGATAAAAAATACAATACGCAGTAAACACAAACGGCAGACGTGCTCCGGAGTTCAGCAACACCCTTCAGACGTTTAGGCACTACGGGCTCGTGAAATACGTGCTGTCACTGCTGACGCCGTCTGCTATCGTAGAAAGCTCTCCAATTGGTCGAATCCTCGGCGCCGAATAGGAAGTCGCGCAAGCTCAAACAGCTTCGAAACGCAGTGCGCAGGCTGTCAACTGGTTTTTTATTTGGCGACAGACCACTTTTAGAAAGCAGCGTTCCGGATCGAACGTATGGGTAAGTTTTTTTGCCTTACTACGGACGCATTAGTCTTGCGCTATGGCCGTTATGCTTAAGTAAAGCCAACCTATGCCTTCGCGTGGTAAAATGTTGCCTCCATAGCCGGTTGATTTATTACCTTCTTGATGTGTTAACCTCTAACACGTAACTCGAATGCACTCCAGAAAGAGGTTGACTTATACTAAAGATGTGTGGTGTGTATGCGCCAACTTCTTTTATATGTCGTATGTGTTCAAGCTGACTCAATCAACAAGGGATCCACCGTTCGTTAATATGCCTTACACAAAGTGCCAGAAATATGTGTGTACAGTCGTGGACAAAGCAAGCGGAAACTACCGGGCGACGTCCGAAAGGTACCGGAGCCACGGCCCCTACTCGAGAAGTTGAATTCGCAACCAGTGATAGCATGCGTACGTAATTGCAGTGGCATACCGTTTGACTCAGCATGATCATGCTTGAAAGGTCACGCTGTTGCCACGCGCGTCATAGTATCGGACGCGTTTCTAGTTGTCCCACAGGTTTGCCTGTTCGGACATCGGGGAAATAATTTGACGCGTGCAGGGACTAGGCGCCCAGATCATGAAGGCGACGACGAACCTGGGTGGGCGGTAGCAAAGAGTAAAGGCGATTCACCTCAAAGCGCTCATAAAACGCAAAAAGGAGCGGACTAAATCAGAGAGCAGTGGTCGCTGCACTTTGGTTCGCGTGCTATCTCTAGTTGATAGATCAATTAAATAGTTCATCCTCGTAGCGCCACTGATATATCTGGGACGCGGAGAGCCAACTCAAACCAGAGAGCGTTTGTAATTTCATGGCGGACACATCGTGGGCAAATTTGTTGGGCATGTGCATGAGTGCCAAGCGGTGAACAGGATAGCAGACGGAGAGGCTGAGCCAAGATTGAGACGCTTGCGGTTGACCGACGCTTTCGCCTCCTAATTGCATTGCAAACGCACCCAGTAAACCACGTGACCCCAGTCAAGCAGTTAGGAACATTATCAAAATCAGTCACCCGTTCGGTCGTGCATAGGTCGTGAATAGGTCGTTTAAGCTTAAAATGTCCACGACGACCGCACCAGTACCTGGAGTAGAGAAGAGTACTTCAGACATGCTCATGCCATGTCCTTGGAGTGAGGCACTTGACGTGCACTTGTTCTCAAAAATGCATTGAGTACAAAGCACACTGTGCACTCAAAATGTTCACCTCGGACATACTCGAAATCGCCCTTGTAAGGCTGTCGTTTAATAACTGTTCTTTCAGCAGCCGATGCAGCCAGGCATCCTAAGGCGCGCCTTGTCCTGACCACTGAACTGATCCACGAGGAGCTCTGGGCTCGACTGGCCGCACAAACTCACGAGATGGAAGTGAACCACAATTACAGGTAGGGCTGCATTACTTTTACTCCTAGGATTTCATATCAAGCGCAGCACATCAAACATCTCGAATAAAAATTAAAAAAAATTTCAGATCGTATAGTGCGCAGTTTCTAAGTGAAACAAGTTAGTATAGAGCAGGCGTTTAAACTACTTTCATAAATTTCGCCTCCTTGTAAACTCAGTAAGGTGTGCTCTATAATGAAGCCAAAAGCGAGCACACAAGAATGCAAAAAGAGCACCGCAATCGGTACACGGAATGCGCTTCGGGTGTTATTTATGAAATACCGCTTTCTTGCGGCAGAGTGTATATTGGCGAGACTGGGCGATGTTTCAGCCTGAGGGCCCGGGGTTACTTTCTGTCCATAAAAAACAACTAAGGCGGCAATCTGCCAGTGCATTGTGATAAGTGCGCTTGCTACCCTGATTTGCGGAGGACGCGCGTTTCCGCAAGAGCAAAGGAAGTTACGGAAAGAAAACTCGTGGAAGCCTACTTCATTAAAAAGAAAACAGGTCACGATTGCATAAGTAGGCAATCAGCTTCACTCTCAGATAAAGAGATAACGTTTTTGGATGGTCATGTTTCATCTCCCTTTTATTGTCGCGAGCTGATTACTGATACTTATACTGATGTGTTTTGCGCCAAATACAAGGTTTCGAAGTTGCGCTCCGTGTGTCGTACTTGTTTCTTCCTCTGTCCTCGTCCTTCATTTCCTTAGACATGACTCAACTATCCCGCCAAAGAGTGTTACTTGAGATGAATAACTGATGGTGCTGTAATCTTCTATAGAGCTGCTAATACAATGATGCACACAAAACGTGCTTCAGAACGCAAAAAAAATATAGTGACACCCACTAAGAATGGAGCGGAAGGAAAAAAAAATACAACCGTGATGACACAGTCGAAATATAAAACAAAGAAAGTAGTAATACGGTTGCAATTCTATTGAACGGGAAGACATATACTTTGGCACCAACTCATGGGGCCATTTTGTCTGCGACCAGATTGTTCATATCCCACTTTATCGTGTGTGTATTTTCCAGTGTTGTAGGCGTTACCGGAAAAAAGTAACGAAATACGTTACTCGTTACTTGCAAATAAAGGGAACCTGTTAACGACCTACCTTACCTCAAAATAGAACGAACGCATTACCGTTTGGATGTTAAAAAACGATCTGCATTATTTCTTAAATAAAAAATAAATAAAAAAGTAACGCCCGTTACATTATGCGTTACTTTCTTAAAATTATGAATTTACACGTTTTACTCTTTTGACGTTACAGGCTTACAGGTGTGCACTCGGGCCATATTTCAAGAAACATTGTCCATTCAGAAACTGAACATAATTACCTTATCTTTTCTACGGTTCCACCTAAATACTCACAAACAATAACGCAATACCAAACGAATTGAAGTGTAATTTTTTTTCAGGTTATGTGAAGATTATGTAACTAGTAACGTAACTACATTACACGTTACTCGAAAACAGTAACGTAAGTACGCTATCCGTCACTGTTTCGAAAATGCAACGAGTATCTTACAACCTTAGCGAAAAAAGTAACGCGTTATCGGTAACGCCGTTACTTGTAACGCGTAACCAGCAACACTGGTATTTCCATGTCGCGAATCGTGCACAACAAAAAAAAAGTCACGAACGCGAGCGCACGGTTTTCGGAAGTGCCATCTACACTCTGTTTCACCTTATGTTGTACCGCAGCGAAGGCTAGAAGCGCGAGCTCATAGCGTTGGCAGCTGCCCTTAGTGCACGAGAGCTTGTGCCGCCGAGATGTGCCATAGAGCAAGGAGCTCGCGCTTGTAGCCTTTCCTGCGGTACGACACAAGGTGAAACAGAGTTTAGACACGGGTGCTCGTGCAAACCAATCGGTCTATTCAGCTACTAGGGACTTTTAGTAGGTCTTACCCTCGAGCTCCAATTTGCTAGCGGGAGCTCGTGCCGTCACTTCGAAGCTTAAATTGAGCACGCGCTGCAGCTAGGCCCCTTTCTGCAGTGTACGACCTACTAAAACTCTCTAATGACTCGTTCAATCCCCACCCCAGCTGCCCGTTTCGATCTGGATGAGCATCGCACCGGCGTGCGGTCGTGTATCACTACTGCGTGGTGCATGTTAAAGACCCCAGGCTAGCGGTTGTGCTGCACTGGCTAAATTGCTCACCTACAGTTGGGTGACAAGTCGCCCGTTGAGGCAGACTAAGTTCTATGTTGTATAAACATACAAACACCCCAATTCTAACGTCTCTGCACACATCTTGTGAATGAAATTACCTATTTGCATTGAGTAGCTCGCTTGGATCGCTTCAGTTTTCCTCAGAACTGCAGCTTGGGCGACTTGGTTGAACATATTACTCACTTCACAAAGCACAAATGTGTGTATCTTATGTGTTTATCCGATATACTGGTGTGTGTGTGTGTAGGAGATATTTGTGCGCTGTGAAGTGAGCAATATGCTTTCCTCACTTTGGGCAGTGCACCTACTACCCACGTGGTTGTGTTTTAATTTTCATGGTGCATAGAAGCTGGGCATTGCACTTCCTTGCACCAGCAGGGGATGTTGAAGAATCCTCACCCTCAGTTGCGAAAAAAGTCCACCAGGTGGCGATACCAAAACTTCCCTCCGTGAATAGTAACCGACGGGATGAAGAAGCCAGTGATTTTCGATTCTCCAGCCCCCACCACGATTTTCTTGCCTTCGATGGCGCTTCGGCATCCCGTGAGCCTCGAGCGTGCACGCGCAGCCGAAGCACGACGGAAGGCAACGGGCGCGTGCTGGAGGCATTCCTAAGAGACGCCCTGCCGTTCTGACCTTGTCAATGTATAGCCTCCTGTATACTCACAAAGCCTGACAGTTCGACGACGGAGCCATGGAGTGCCCGGTCGCAGATTTGGAGCGCGAGGATCTGGTAGCACAGAGCGCCGAAGAGCCATTTCTCGGGGAACGTGGACGTCAGCGCACAGCTTTTGCAGCGGCGAAGACCCAAAACACACTTGTTCGCTCAGGAGAAGTGTGTTTCGCCGTCTCGCCGCAGCGTCTCGCCAGTCACGTGGCTGTCCTCTCATCCGTCGTCTGCCGCTGCACCTTTTCCCATTTCGGCGGCCGCTTCTCGTGGCAATCTGCCAGGCTTTGTCAGTATATAAAAGGCTATGGTCAATAACTATCCATTTTTTTTTAAATTGATGCCCACATGGAAGTCAGATGAATATAGCCCACGTCTCAACTGAGGCGTGTTGGGTGGAGGTTTATGTGGCGTCTCGATATTTAGATTAAGCACGGTGATTGAAGTGCTGTATCATTTGCGCCAAATTTCACTTTGAACGGAAGTCTGCTACGTCTCGCAGAAAAGTGCCATGTTTGCTAAGGATTGCGCTACACCTGCGCCAAGATGAGCAGAGCAAAATTAAAAAAAAAGTGTTATTGGTTGACTCAAACATTTACGGAAGAGAAAAGGAAAATGGCACAAATATGTACCTCGGAGCGTTTCTACTCACCGTATACAGTTTGTTTTATCTTAGGTGAGAGTGGTCGAAGGCTCCAACACATACACCGACAAACACATACTGAAAGCGTAGAATCACGGGACATTCACTGCACTTGATTAAGTCTAGTTAATGAAAGACCACGTCCTGGAAGATGTACGGATGACATGATGTCGCTTTTTGACGGTGTTGGGTGCCATTGGCTCTGTAGAAGCTACTGCGGTTTAAATTGAGGGGAAACGAAGTATTCAGATTGCTCGTCAACCGCACTGGTGGGTTGATGAGCTGGCAGATGGATTGCCGGCATCGTCTAAATTTTCGCACTATGTCTGCGATGTAGAAGCTAACAGTTGCGAGAGAACATCGCCACATTATAGGACGGAGGCTACTGTAACAAAGCAGAACCAGTGTCTTGTATCCCTGACGAGATCACTTAATTATCGTGTCTGCCGCGTGCTTCCATGCCGCCTCTCACCAGCCGGCGGGTGTCGAGCTTCACCGCTTTGCACCGGAGTGATAGGTGCAGCGACCCTCATGGGTGAGCGCCTGGCTTAGCGCGATCGGCGCAGTAATTATGCTCAGGCACTATGCCAGATCTACTTTTTTTTCTTCTTGTCTTGATGGTAGGTTGTTCTCCAATAATAAAAATCGGCCCCAAGATTAAAAAAAAAATTCGGGTTTGCTCTTGTGCAGCTGTCGGTCTAAAGAACAGCGAACTTCGACTTCATTCTGGTTCCGGCGCCACCGATGAGCAGTGTCACTTCCACAAGTATAGACTTTCATTATATTTGTGGGTGGTTGTCTTGGCAGTTCTAAATACTAGTCTACAGTTTGTTAGTTTCATAGAACTTGAGGACGTATTTTCGTTGACAGCCGAGGTGGGTTTTTCGGGCATCTGACAGAACTTGTATATATATTTATAGAGGCTAGATAAACTACCGGCTGTAAAAGTGCGAGGGGAGAGAAGCCTTATACTAACTGAAGTGTTTCGCTATGATTCATTTTTCCTCAATTTTTCATACCCATTGTAAATAGAACCTTATCTAACAAGAGCCTTATTTCTAAAACGAATGATGTGTTTTCCTTTGCCGCCCTATCTATTTTTATTACAAAAGGTAATGAGTAATATGCTCCAGTATCAAAAAGGAACCCTCAGTCATTATCAAAGATGAAATCATTTAGCGATGCAATCACTTTTTCATCTTCAAGTGATGTGCTAACAGATGTTGGCATCTGCTCCAAAAGCAATCAGTGCCCGCTCCAAACCAATGTTTTGCCTGCTACAGAACCTGCTATAAAAGGTAAAATGCCGCTTTCGTCACCGTAAGCAAATAATCTCGCCTGCCTTTATTGTGTTCCAGTGCGCGTTTCCGCGCCAATGAATATTAATAAGTACGACAGGCAGAAATACATCATACGAAACACTTGCATCTAACCTGACGTGCGACCTTTATTACTCATGCGTGTTACCCTGTTCGGTAACGTGACGCGAACTTGATTGCCGGATACGGCCTTAGGAAATCTCAGAACCCTTCAAAGTGTCAGTGTACGTCCCTCTACAAGATTTAGTGCAAAACATCTGCTGGCGCTTTAAGGCATGCAGGCATGGGGTTACTTTTGAAGTCCTTTCTACCGCCTTCCCCAAGGAAGCTGGGACGAAGAATCATGGCAGCGAAACGTTGCCTCCCAAAACAGTTACGTCTCTTAAGCCAATTTCGACTTTCACCCTGAGTCTGAGAATTATGACAGGCTTTTCGTTTCAAGCTTTTCATGCAAATTTAAATATCCCTACCTTTCACTCCCTATGCCTGTAAGATAAGAGTGTCACCCACCCACTGCACCTTTAAGATAAACAGGAATCGCCATGCATGAACTGGTTCGCCTGGGACTAGCTGCGCACTTGACATGGGGCACTGTACAAGAAACCATCACCCGAGCTAGAGCATGAGCTGTTCGTGGGCATCAATAAATAAAAATAAAACAACATAAACATAAAACAAAATGAAACATGAGCCACAAAACGTGGAAAGATCGGCGTCACGTGAACATTCGTTTCTTTGTTTGGCAGGATCTCATGAAAGCACTCTTTTGCTCGGCAGAAAGCATTATGGATGCTTTTCAGAAGTTGTGCATGGGCGCCGACATAACCGACCTTCAGTTCTTGTTTCCTCTTGTTACGTTCACATTACGTCATCATTACCACAGCAGGACATGCTATTGCAATTTTAGATTCTATTGTGTCCTTCTACCCAGCATAGGCCATTCTGGAGGCTCGCCTACGCCCGCTTAAGTGGCTCGACATCTCGGCAAGAAGAGAGAGGTCAGCAATGGCGACTATAATCTGTCGCGTGTGCAAAGCGTGCATTCTTTCAAAAGGTATGATGAGAAAATTGTTTCTATGAAGAACGAAAACTGCTTGAGGCGACTCAGTTGAGCCGGCTGTTCTCAGGCCTAACAGGTGCTGGCTGGAAGTTGTCTGAGACCCGCGTTTTTCTCGTCGCAGGATGATGACTCCGGCCCTGATCATCCGGGTACAAGGTCTCCAGCCCAAGGGACTTTACAAAGTGTTCCTCCTCTTTGTTCCGATGGGCTTGATGATCCGTGGTTCTGACGGCGTCTGGACCTCCATCAACGCGCCCACCAAACATCCCATGAAGGGTAAGTTCCGCGTTCTTTATCAGGCTCATTTTCCAGAAATGCCGACTTCGCGCCAACACCACTGTTCGGTCGTGCTTCAGATGCCCTGCACAATATAACTTTTATACTATTAAATGTGTGACTCTGCTTGTCCCAGTGTTTTTACCCTAAGGGCATAACAGCAGCACCCTTAGGATGCTCGTAAGCACGCTAGAATGAGACGATGGCAATCTTGGCAACATTAAGGATATATATTAGTACCAACAAGATAGAACTAACCAATGTGACCGGCAGTTCTCACATGCACAAAAAAAATGCAAATGCAGACACCATGATTCAAGAGACTCGCGAGAGGAATTACGAGCCTGTGGACTGCTCCGCGCCTTGTATACTCGACAATTCAAAGACACTCCATCGCAGACGACAATCTCCCTTTTCTCGTAGATATTTCACGTAAAATAAACATATGGTTCCACTGAAAAATCTGCTAATTACCATCGAAAACCAGCAAATAAACTCTTTTAGGAATATATATATCGAAAAAACAAAACAATTTTACGCGTTCTTGAAAAAAAAAAAAAACCTCAGTTTGGAGTATAAGGCAATGAAATGCAAAGGTGCAAGCGAGTTGCAAAAGGATGACGAAAATAATCCCTGGAGAAGGGGAACAAGAGGGACAAAGGACAAACACAAATCTCCAAAAACAGCTAGGTGACTGGTGCGCGACCGAAAAAATCCGCCTGGTCCGGGTATCGAACCCGGGACCTTTCCAGAGCGTCCCTGTCTATTTTTTTCGGCGTTTGTCTATGATTATGAACCAACTTGCCCAAATTGCCACATTAATGCAGCTGTCTGAATTTCTGTTGTCAACGAGGACGACAGGGAAACGTCTGTAAAGCTCCAGTCTGCACCAAAAGGAGGTCACAAGAGGGTGAGTGAAGGTCTTATGGTGAATTCCACTGGCAGATCCGGAGCGCTTTCCAAAATCCGCGAGGGAGGCAAAATTCCGCTCCGTGGGACGCGCTCCAAATCGACGAGCGGAATACGAGCTCGCATTTCTGCAGTGACCCACCGGACCCTTTCGACACGGTCGGCCGTTCAAAATGGCCGCTGCTCGAACTTGACAAGCCGACGAACACCTGCAGAAATAACGCGCGACACAGGCCGGGCGAAGATATCCGTACCTCGGAGCCCATGTCACAAATAATGAGGAAGACGTCCACGTTCGCACCTGTAACTGCTGCCCGGAAGCAGCAGGGCACGCACAGCAATCGCCATCGGTGGAGTACAGATTGCTGGTAAGACTTTAATAAACATAAAGAGGTAAGAAGCCATTACTTCCACGGTCGTTGCCTAATTTGTTCTTGCTTTATTGCACGAGAAAACGACGGCACCATAAAGCTAAATAATGAATGGCGAAAAAATAAACAGGTTAACCTTGTTTTTGCTTCCTTCGAATTTTCTGTCGTTCCTTTTCTCGTTCTTCCTCCCACGATCACAGATGTCAGCGCTTACGATTTGCCACAATCCAGTCCAGGCTTTGCATCCCTGATCTACGCGAGGTAGAAGCGCTCAATCCGTCACAATCTCGCGTATACAGCTGACGCATCCGAACAGATGCAACTCGAGTCGCGGCCGGTCCGGCGAACTCGCCGCGCATGCGCACCGGCGAGTTAAAGGAAATGATATAACGCGCTTCTCTCAACTTCCGCCAAGCTCCCTGAAATCCCACGGCAAAAGTGTCGGCTGGGTTGGAGGCGCTCCACGGGGCAGCGCTGCCACAAATCTACGAGTAGAAGATGACCAACTTGAGCCGGACCTGCCAGCGAAGATTCTCGCTCCAAAGGGGGCGCTTTTGGAGAGCTCAAAATCTGCGAGTGGAATTCACCATTAGAAAAAGGTATCCGGGAGGAAGACCCCTGCTTGAACTGGCTACGTATTCGACTTTGGTTCGGCTATTGTCATGAAGAGGATACCTGCCTTTTCTGATAAGGGTTTCAAGGACATACTTTTGTAGCGTGAGCTGCACTGGCCGAGGTTGAGCAGTTTCGCGTGGCTCGCGTAATGAGCCATGCTCCGTGCTGCGCAAGCGCGAGGAGCAGTGACATCACACGGCGCACAGCTGGCGCGCCGGAGCCACCGCCGCCGCGCGCTCCGCCACCGCGCGCGCCTCGCCGGTCTGCGCATGCGCGAGGAGCAGTGACGTCACACGGCGCACAGCTGGCGCGCCGGAGCCGCCGCCGCCGCGCGCTCCGGCGCCACCGCGCGCGCCTCGCCGGTCTGTGCATTCCAGAGGAGTGACGTCATAGCCGCGGCAGACGCGCTGGCGCCGCCGCGTGCCCAGCTGTGCGCCCCGTTGCGCAGTAGCCAAGTCTGACGCTGCACCGGAGCCTCTTGATAGCGCCCCTCATTTTGTGCGCATAAGTTCACGCTACGTATATCCTGGCATAGCCGAGCTAAGCCACCGCAATTTTTTTAAGCCTTTGGAAAGGGCAAAGTGAAACAAACGACCATGGAAACAATAAAAAGTGGACGAAGAAAGTGTATTTTATTCCCGGAAAAAGTCTTTTTTTTTCTCTCTGCAGCCGAGTTTTTGACTTTGGAGTTGTTCGGATAAATCCGAATTCGAAACATTTTTTACCGGCGAATGTTTTTCGGATTTTATCGAATTTATCCGGAAACGCACAACCCTACTTATATATTCCTAAAAAGAGTTGATCTAGTGGTTTTTGATTATGCTTAGCAAGTTTCTCAAAGGAACCATCTGTTTGTTTCGCTAATTAAAATTTGTATTAGTAAATGTGAGTTAATTATCTTTCTAATTAGCATGTTTTTGCAATCCTTGACGTCCGACAAGGCTGGAAGTATGTTCTCGCAAAGAAATTCCTGTTATCTCGAACAGCAAATGTTTAGGGATTTTTGAAATCTCTCTCAGAAATGCCTTTATATCTCCAAGTAAAACGCAATGGTGCAGGCAAAACTTCCTCCACGTAGTCGCTAAAACAACCCAGGATACAGCTGTTTCATGCGGGTGTCATTGCTGCGAACGCTTTTCGAGAACGGTCTTTTTCAGCACTGACCCTTTAAAAGCACCTTCTGCCCACACACTTTTTCTACACTTCAAAAGTGAGTTCTTTTAAGCTACAGTACCCTGTGGTACGATTAGAAAGGCTGTAAACTAACGGTGTATCCGGAAGTGTAAGTCCTAGAACACACCAGTGGCGTCACGAGGGTCAGCGGCACCCGGGGCGGTAGACCGCCGTGACACCCCCCCCCCCCCCCCGCTCTCAGCGGCCCGCTGTGACACCCCCCCGAGCGCTGCACCCGGGGCGGTCCGCCCCCTCTGTGACGCCACTGGAACACACGTTCTAAATTTTAAAGCATGCCATTTCTTTGTGTTTGTGCTTGCGTGTGCGTTTGAGGGGGGCGGTCCGCCCCCCCCCCCCGCCCTTGTGACGCCACTGAACACACGTTCTAAATTTTAAAGCATAAAATTTCTTTGTGTTTGTGTGTGTGTGTTGGGGGGGGGGGGGTTATGGCATAACCCCCCTTTCCTAGGGTGACTAAGCGAGTTGTTTTATTACATTGGCAAGGTTAAGCAATACTGAAATAAGAAACACCACAACGAACAAACGAGATCTGTCGGTTTGTCCGCCCCTCGAGTTTATGCAATTTGTGTTATTTCAAAAACGCTCCCCTGTAAGAGAAATTTCGAAATCAGAAATCCTTTTTATTTTTCAGCTTCTACCTACGCCCACCCCAGTGGGACGATGGCTGGCCGAGACTGGATGTCCGATTCGATCGGATTCAATGACATCTTTCTGACCACCCACCCAGCTGCTGCTCGGCCCATGGTTATCATTATTGAATACTTCTGTGTTCTACCATCACGTCGTCCCGTGTTGGCCGTCGATTGCATCATTCTAACGGCTTGTTCACTCTCATCAACACTGGATCTCCCAAAAGATCGAATTCACTGACATCTGTTGACCCCTAACCCAGCTGCTAGCCGGCCTACGGCTTTAGCAGGTGGACAAGGAAAAGATGTACAGTCTCGGACGATATAGAAAAGCCCAGGCCAAAGCGTGGCTTTGAATGGGTCAGGGCTATAGAACGGAAGAAACCTTACCTGTAATTAAGGCTATTCTGTGCACGAGCGGCATTTCTGTGGCTAATCGATAATTGTCGTTACTCGCAACTTGGTTGGCCGACGACGGCTGAGTCAACACAGATTTTGGCACCGTTTTAATGCGTTAGCATTGGAACGCTCGTTTCGACGAGCACCCGGCGGTGCCTCTCATTTGTCAGTTGTCGCATGCGACGCTCGATCATTGGTCCGAAGCGCTGACGTCAGCACGCAACCTCTCCTCTACTCCGGCGCTGACAAACTGACAGACACCTCCGGGTTTTCGTCAAAACGAGCCCTTTCGTTTTCGGCAAAGTCACGCGCACAGCTGGCGCGGAGTCAGAGAGGAGGAGGCGCTGCGAAACACTTCTAGATAACAAAGCCGTAGTGCTGAATCAGATAGCTTAATCAGAGAAGCCCAACGCTGAGCACAGATTAGAAACCGAGTGCTACGTCAGCGCTCGTTTGAGTCGAACGTTGACGCAATTGTCGTGTCCAACCTGTCCCCAGCGTTGACATTCTCTCTGTTGACGGTATCTCATTCAGCACTACGAATTTGTTATCTAGGAGGTGTTGCGCCGCGGCGCGTGGAAGGTGGGCGTGCTCAGTTGCCGCAATGCTGTCGCGGGTTGTTGTTCGCTGTCGGTTTCCATAGTATCGGTGCGTGGGCTTTGATCGTCTGCGTGTAGTCAAAACGATGGATTCGGTTCCTTCCACGAGTGGTATGGATGTGGTTCTTTCTACGAGTGATATGGGTGACCGTATCCAAGGGCGTCAACGTACTCACAGGCAGAGGAAAGAAAAGGGGCGAAAAAATTGGAGGAAGATTCATTGGTGGATTCTTGCGGAATTCGTTAGCATGATCCTTGAGAAACGCCACACAAGTGGTGCTTTGGCTTACGCCTCTTTTGAACTTAATGAGGCCAAAAAGAGGCAGCAAAAAATAAAAAAGCAAAAGAGAAAGCAAAAAGAAAAAAGTGAAGGGGTCAGCATTAGCATTTTGCAAAGTGGGACGTGTGCGTCGTTTCCAAGGGTAATGCTAACACATTCCCTGAGAATCCAACAATGGATATTCCTGTAATTTTTAGGGGGATCAGTCTTGCGTCGTTCTAATACAAAAAGCCAGGCTTTGACAAATGGTAGTGCTCCGTGAAATAAAATAAAACACCGCTTATCGTCTTTTATCCAGCGAACTTATTATCAAACACCCGTAAACTGTATCGCTTAGCTTGCCGACCTGGTGGTTTGAGCCGCGCTTGATTTTGCCTTCTTCTCGCGGAAGGCCTCTACATTCGGCACTGAAATCAGCATTAACACAGCGTCAGCCGGGCAAGAAAGGGAACGACGTTAAAAACCGAACAGATGCCGAAGCCTCTGATCATGGTAGAACTTTCCTCTTGTAGATAGCGCCGCAGGCGTTCCAAAGTCAAGCGCCCTGCCTGGGCTTTTTCCTAATATCCGCGACTGCACACACACAAGGCGCCGACTGTCAATGGAATGCGAACGTTCATCCCTTCTTCATTTTCGTGTTTTTCTTGTGCTTCTGTATGGGAGTGCGTACTTCTGTATCCTTCTGTTCATTGGTCAGGCCGGCCATTGCTGCTGAGGTAGACGATGTGATGAAGCTGATAAACGCAGCATTAGTTATGAGCAGGACACTCAGCGGCTTGGTTTTCTTCCTCCGCACCATGGGAACATGATTGTCACAGGTACACGTGACCCTGTTCAGGCGAGTACCAACTAGCCATCCAGTTTGTCGGACCTGGCAATCCTGAGCTTCTGGTTCTCAGCCAGCTCCAGTTCGTGACCGTCAGTCGCAGCTCCTCCCGCCTGCAAGTGAAACTCAAGGCAGATGGATGGGGCAATTCAGCTTCGTACATGAAACGGATGCGCACAGAAAAGTAAGCACCCCTACATCTTCCGTTGCGAAGCATAGTGTGCAAGGCGTAAAAAACAACGAACACAACTTTCGTTGCTTGAGGAAGTGTCCTTGGGACAGAACCTTGGGACATGTCAAGCAGCCTTGTTCACTACCTTTCTTTAAATCTTGAGCGTCTTGGTAACATTAAATTTGTTTGTGGACAAGCTACGCTACGGAAAATGTTCCTCAGGTCGCCGAAACACTAATCTTGAGTGGCCGTAAGTGTATGCTGTGCTGGTAAATCTGAGACGTAATGGAAGCTATCTGTTTCTTCTTTATTTCTCAAACAGAACCACGCGTCAGAGGTTCGTCGAGGAGAAACTGCCGCTCCATGGATTGCATCCGGAACAGTTGGGTAAAAGCCTGCAAACGGCGAGCTTCAGTCCTTCTGAAGAAAAGTGCCCATATGCATTTGACTGCTCTTCCTGTGGACTCCCGGTGGATCCACAATCAGCATGTCTGCCACCGCAGGAAGCAGCTTCCTCTGACCAGTTTTCGCTACCCACAACCGCCCATAAAGACTTTTGGGGCTTCGCCCTGCCAACCACCACAGGTTCCTGTGACACTACAGGTTCGCACAGTGTTGCCCTCCACGCGCCATCAAGCCTTGAAAGCGGTCCGCCAGTCACTCGCAGCGAATCGGCTGCTCAGGCGTCGCCATGTCTTCGCCACTGCTCCCTGCCCTGCAACCCTGAACAGCCAATCGAGGTTTCAGAAAGACACCAGAACTTCCCGCCAGTCCCCCGTGACGATCCGCAGAGTGGTCTGCTTGGAGGACATTGAGCAGCGTAAAGAGCAACGTCTCTACAAACCCTGTGCTGATTTAAACGCGGGTATCTCATCCCAGCTGCTCGGAGCTCGCAAGAAAACCGAGCAACCAACGTGCCCACGTGCCGAAGCATTCTGGACTCGGTTTTGTGCAGTCTGCTTGGACATGTCTACTGACTCAGTTGCAGACATCGTTGCGAATGAGAACACAGAGAGTGCGGAGTTTCAATCATGGATCGACGTGTTAGCAAGTGACATCGAGTGCAATGATTCGACATCTGTCACCACAGTTGGAGAGAAGCTCCTGGAGGTTCTGGTGTATCGGTTCTTCTCGCTGAGGCTAGGGCACCTTCCCAAGGCGTCGATGTCATGAAAATTGTACGCCTAGACTTTGTTTCAGCCCCGCTCATTCTCGAAGCATTTGTTCCCTGGTGTACTTTGGCGAAGTCTGCAACACCAAGCCTTCTATTCAACGTGTGCACTAATGCTTCGAAACCTTTTTAAACAGTCCACAAAATTCGTTTTCTCGACGTATCATTCCATGACCCACTACAAAGGACCGGCTAGGTGGCAGAACTTTTAAGTGAAAAAATCAACAAATGCTCTTACCGCGTTCAAAATAAAGAGTCTCTTTCTGGCAATTTCCGGTGGCATATATATATATATACATATATAGCGTGTGTGTATAATGCATACCTTGCGATGAACCTGGGAAGAAAAGCAAACACTTGCGAGTAATAAATATAGAACAATAATCGCCCCTCATGGTTTAAGTCTTCTGTGACGATCGGCACAGAAACCTCAATTCATCAAGGGCAATGCTGCAATATATCTATATATGTACCTATATTATATACACATATACAGGGTGTTTTATGAAGGGGTGAGTATTAAAAAAAAAAGAAACTTGAAATAAAGACCCTATTCCTTCGGGATCACGTTTTCCCACGGCGGCGGACGTAAGGAAGCGATCGAAAAGTGCTCATTAGTATACTCGATTAACAAAAATTCACTCATTACTTTTTCGCCTTTTGTCTTGGCTAGCATGTCTCAATCATAGATTTTCAGTCCGTCGTTTACTAAGGCTAAAGCAGAGAGAGATCTGAGAAAATAACTCAACTTCGATATATTGCGCGGCGAATTCTGGCAATCACGCAACGAGGTAGAGGGGCTTAGAGCGATAAACTGGTGTCCCGTTCACCAGGCAAAAGTGACCCCCACTTGGCTGCTGCCCTTTTGTACAATTTCGACCACTAGACACGTGACCGTATTACATCCTGAGACTTTTACGCAAAACTGAGCCGAGATTTGTATTGCGATCGCTGTAAAAAAACATGACAAACTTTTTCTTCAATACTGTTAGCCCCAGAGATCAGTGACTAGCTCCGACAAAAACCTAAAATACAGCCCTGCGGCCGACGGCATCTATCGGAGGCATTGCGAAGCTGCCCGAGTTTTTGTCATAAAATCACATTTTGGACTTCAAACAAACGAAACATGCAGTAACTTATGTCGTCGGTACTTTTATTAAAGATCAATGAGCGAGTATTTGTGCGCGGTACTTTGTTAAAATATAGACGTGAGACTCTAAGGTCACGTGCCTCGTGGTCAAAAATGTGCAACATGGCGGCGGGCAATGGGGGGTCACTTTCGGCTGCCAGATTATCGCTCTAAGGCCCTCTACCTCGTTGCAATCACGGCGGCGGAAAATCGATACTAACTCGTCGAAAGCGCGCCAGGATTGGAAACAGTTGCACTGCCGAAGAGGCGTCACAGTGTAATGTGTGGTGATGCGTGAAGCGCAAGTTGCTGTGGACACGTGTCTAAAAGCTTTGGATCGGTTCGCTAGAGGCAAAGGTTATCGAAAGACGAGAGATGTCTGGCCCATTGATGCAAAACTGACTAACGACAACGAGAAGCGCTAGTCATCGTGTATGAGAGACGCTCGGATCATTTTCAATTTTGAACCGGAGTGTTCGTTTTTTAAGCAGTGATTGAGTGCAGGCAAGCTGATAATGAATCGACATCTTGTCAACTTTAAGATAAGGAACAAACGAAAAAAAAAACGAAGACAACAAAAATTTTTTGTTTTCCGTCCGTTCTTTTACTTTTCCCCATCTCAGGGTCTACAAGATGTCGTGTTCGTTGTGATGTATATTTTTTACAATTTGAAGTTAGTTCCAACAGCTTTTAGAGCAACTGACGCGTCACCAGAAGTCACACTGACGCCTCTTCTGCAGCGAAACTCTTTGTGCTCCTGACGCTCTTTTTTTCGAGTTTGTTTTGATTTTCTGCTGCCGTGATTGCCAAAACTTTCCACGATAACTCGACGTAGAATTATGTTTCTGGGAGCTCTCAACTGATTTAGATAAATTAAACGACAGGCTGCAAATGTCTAATTGAAACATGCTAGCTAAGCAAAATGCTAAAAATATAGTGACCTTATGTTAATTAAGGTTTCAGTGAGGACTTTACACTTGCGCCTTTACGTCCGCTACCATGAACAAGGTTACTGCGGACAAATTATCTCTTCGACGTTTCCTTTATCGTTTCAGATCAGATCCCTTCTTCCCCAATTGTCCCTGCACCTACGCGAACGTTGCGCATCTCCTGTCAACTTGCCCCACAGCGATCCGCCCCCCCCCGACCCCCTCCCTTACCCCAACCCGCTCCTCCACACTGGCGGGTGTGGCAGGTCTCGGCGGCTAACACCGATGAGCTGGCTCTGGTCCGTTCATCAAAGGAGCAGCTCTAGTGTCTTTATCTGACCCAAAATAAAGTAATATTTCTCTCTTTTATTTCAAGTTCTGATTTTTAATACTGTTACCCTTACGTGAAGCACCCAGCATATATACATACACACAAATACTACCCATAGTACAAATATATCATTGCAAGATGTTAGGTCAAAGTCGGTTTCAAGATAGGGAGAATAACAAATTACAAAAACGATTTTTATCTGTTTATACCAGTCCTCTTATACCGCCCTGGTTTTTTTTTAAACTACTTTTTAACATTTTTCATATTTTTATATTTAAATATCTTTTTATAATTAATCTTCTTTCCCCGCCCTGTTGATTCTTTCTAAACGCCCAGCGATCCCTACCGACGGTCAGGGAGCAGGTAGGGTTTGGCCGTTTCATCCCAGTTCCGAGTGCTCGCCCCCTTTGTAGACCGATCTGCCTCCAGGGTCCCCACTAGAAAGCGGGGACAAACATTCCATTGCATCAAAGACCATCCCCGCAGCCTCGCGCTGCGGCCAAAGTGGTATTGGAGTTGACAAGTATTGTCGACTGCATTACAGCTGGTAATTGACATCAGCTGCAATGGACCTTTTCGACATACCGACGGCACCAGGCGGCGGCTGCACGAACTAAAAATCGAGGAAGTGTACCTACCCGCGCTACCAATCGATAATGGGAGCTACGCTACCAGTTTCTTCGCTCTCTCTGAGCTGCGGCGCGTGCCCAACGCGACCTAAAAGAGGGGCATTCGGCGGTGTCCACCTAAACGTCGTGTTTTTCTTCCCGTCCACTCTTTTTGTGTAACCACAATTCTATATATATATGCTGCAATTATGTGTTCTACTTGCTGATCCACAGCCTCGATCCTTCCGAATTTGCCTCGATTTTCGGTGCCGACTTCCGCCGCTTGGCATCGGGCGCTCGCGCGTGCCAGAACGCTTCTCGGCAAGGTCCATTGATGCGATAGTGTACAGACTTTACGAGTTGCACGCCAAGAAGCAAATTTCAGCCGAGCTTGCTGATCGAAACTTAACTGATCAGGAAGAGGAGTCGGTGCCAACGTTTCAGGTTCAGACGCTAAGCGCCAACAAAAATATTCTTTTTTTTTCTTTGTAGACGGGAACATACAAGGCGTTTCTAGAATGCAGGTATACACTGAAGTCAACGCCACACTCGTTTAAAGGGACACTGACAACCCCCAAAAATTTTTTCATTTTTTGCCAGGCGTTTTAATATGGTGTCGGAGGACTACCCAATTAATATTTTGCAACAGAGTAGCGTATTTTTTTAATAAAGCCACAAAACGCAACTGCGCGAAACCAAAACCGAAACGGAGAAGTGGAGAGGATAGCGGGAGTGGCGGAAGTCACGTGGCTACACTCGACCGTGCGTTTTTTTTTCTTTTTTTCCCTCGGCGTAGCAGACGACATGCGGCGTTAGGCGGGCACTGTTTGCGATTCTTTTGCAGTTATGTTTGTTCCGCTCGCATGCTCATACTCCAAGATGAGTTGTTTTGTACATTGAGGAGTTGGAGATGAGTAGCGAGTGCCCGTGGTTAATTTTCATGATCGGCTCCGAGAAGAATACACCCAAGATGTTGCGTGAAGAGCTGGCTCACACGTCCTGCGTCCGAAAAAAAAAAGTGGCATTGTGCGACAGAGTTTCCGAATATCAACGGGATCGGGACCAATGGCTGTGCAATTCCTGTAGAACATTTACGGGCACCTCGGAAAGCGGACGCTACCTGATTTATATGCTCCTTGCATTTTGTGGAAAGTGATTACATTGAGTTCGCAAGTGTCAAAAGAAATCCCATCCCCATTTAATTCAGCGACGTTTCGTCTCACAACATTTGTTTTTTAATTTTTTGTTTGTTTCTTCAGTGATAATTGTAAAAAAAAAGAAACGTAAATATCAAAAAATGTCTGAAAAAAAAAGTGCCATCACCGGGGATCGAACCTGGTCCTGCCGCATGTGAAGCGGACGTCGTTCCCACTGAGCTACGGGGGATCACGTGATAGGGAGGATCTCTTTCCTAGTAATACTTCAGCTGTTAAATTGTAAGTTGGAAAGTCTTCTGCCGATTTTCCTCCAGCAAAGCACTCCCGGGTTACTCGGGTCGCAAGTCGTTACACCACGTATTGGCGACATTCGCACCTAGTAAAGAAATCGTACGCGTGCATATTCAACTCGAAGTAGACGCGTCGTGCTTGAAGTTTGCGCGAGCGATGTCTTCAGCCACGAGAAGGGAGCGACGGCTCGGCGACGTCTTCGTGCAAGTCGGCTTGGTGGTCGGGCGTGGTCGTACGGGATGAATACCAATTCTTTTGATCAGTCCCAAATTTCTCTTTAAAGGCAGACAGAATTCGCCGGTACTGCGAACGACAGTTCTGAAGTGAGGTCCCGCCCTTCGTCCGCTGCC